>JAQFZO010000017.1:0-63820 GCA_034695885.1 Geophilus flavus
ACGCGATCCGGGAACTGGGAAGGCAGAGGGCGTCAAGGGTACGTGGACGACGAACGCACGAACGTGCCAGGTATAACACAATCAATTAATTCAAAGGAACTCCCTGGCGAATTAAATGCCGCCGCTTGCGCTCCGTGCCGCCATCTTAGTTATTGATCTTCATTCTTCTCCACCTCAAACCCCCATCGCACCTCGCTCAAATTCAATGGTTGAATTATATTTGTGCGCAACAAATAAGCCTAACCCCAAGGCGGAGCTTTGTGCACGTTTCGCTCACTGACCTCGCCTCTCGTCTTTTTATCAACTGCACTCTGGATTTCGCCAAGACCGATATTTCGCCTTGTATAATCGTTTACACTGTCATGCTTGACGAATGGCCCCCGAGCAAACACCTCAGCGTCCATTGGAAATGCCTTGTTTGGAATTATGGCAAAAGACTGAGCAGCTTGTTCCCAGTCAACTGAAAGGGTGGTAGAGGTTGGGAGAGGTCTCCTATCTGTGGCCATTTGTCCTCTTTCTAGAAACTATTCATCACCTTCCAAGATAGGATATGCCGTTACCATGGAAACTGACAGTACTGATAGTGTCAAAGATAAAAGGAACACGATTCGTAGTCACATTTTTCGTGGTAATCACATGGAAAAAAATCTGCAGTGACGAGTGATCGAATAATGGAGTATAAACATTATGCTTTTGACTCTCAAGGAACAAGTCCATTATCGAACTTTTTTATTGACTTCATTAAGAGATAAAAACAGAAGAAATCAATTCCTCAAATTTGTTGTCAGGTCGTTCGTGTTGGTAAAAACATACAGTATACCTGTCTACAGGTTAAATAATTTATCAAAATTACTCCACGATATTACTGTACAAAAAAAATATTTTTTATCTCTATCGCCTTTAGTGTTGTTAGGGTCAAGCAATAAGTAATGACCACACAATTTCATTGAATTTTTCTCACACTTCAACCTTCAAGAGGTATAGTTCCCATAACTTGTTCTTTTATCGTTTAATCCTTTTAATCAATATAGTTTGCACAGAAATTTCTGATTTCCTACTGCTTTTATAGCCAGTTTTTTTTAAAATAGCGTATAAAATTCTGATTTGCTATTCGGAAGTTGGAGATGGAGCTTATCAACTCTGGAACCCAGCTCCATGCAGGTGACGAATTTAAAAAACGCACCAAAAGCCCGATCTATAATGGTTTCATCAATAACGTTTTCTTTCCACCATCAATACCGAGTTCATTTCCCTTCCATTAAGCTATGTATAAGTTGAAGGGCAAATTCTCATCCTCCTCTATTTACCTTAACGTCTTCGCCTAGTTATCTTATTCCTTCTTTCTTTACTCGAGCGCTATAACTTGATGAGGAGAATGGAAAAATCGTTATCGCGATGCCTTGCTTTAACGAGTTTTCAAAGTGTAAACTTCTACGTGAATTATTTTGCTTTCAGATGGGAAAAAGGTTCGGCTAGACATCACTCAATATTGAAATAGCATTGTCAATACAGAGTACTCGTGGATAAATACGTTTTAGATGTATACTTATAAATATAAGAAAGGATTGGTCAAACACAGGCTTATTTGATGCACATCTTTTGTGTGTCTTGGACGTTCCAACTTCAAGTTTTGTATTGTATATAAAAGTAAAGCAATGTTTTTGCATGCAAAAGATATACTGTAAATCTCGTGATCACATTTAATTTACTAATGGTTTGTAGAACATGCGCATAAAAGTCAGCTAGAAGCGACTGGTGTGGTTTTAGGACTGTTTGGGCCCCAAGGCACCATGGAAATGCGGGGCCCTTCATGCTTCGTTGTGGATTTAGTGGCGAAGCCACCTGAAGTCAAAGCTTAGATAAAGATAACGAAATGTAATCAAAATAAAACCGACTCTACATTTTGTAAATATTTATGTCAACAAACAGTAAATTTTACTAATCAAATATAATAATGCAAGAAGCTTTCCTCATTTATAATTTTCATCTTAAAACTAAATAAGATTGCGTTTCCATAATGTACGAGTGTATTTTTTCATAACTGAAGCCATGTAAATGAACAGTTGTCGTTCTCATGGGAAATGAACCAACTCTCTCAACCCTTTAAGATTACCTACTTTGAAGAAATAATTTTTCTGATGATTTGCTGATGATTCATATAAACTGAGTACCGGGAAATCCATTACGAAAATTATTTATTAATGATATTTTTAAGCTAAAAGGAAGTCAATGCAGTCGTCAGTTGCTATTTCAGTTAGCTTGTTGGTAAATTAACTAATTATAGTATTCAAAGAAGAAAAAAATTATGAATATTTTATCAATATAGCTTTTAGCACTTTGAATTATGGGATTGTTGTTTTTATTTTTTGCCTTAAAGAAATGACCAAGTATTAAAGGTTCGAGTGTTGAAAATAGAAAACCAAGATTCTACTTTTCTTTACTTTTTTTTTGAAAGTTTTTTAACTTGCCATATGGTGCAGGAATTTTTTTTAGAATTTTTCTTTTTTTTTACTTTAAATTTTTTTTTGGTAGACGATAACACTCCAACCCCTTTATTGTATTTATTTATTTATTTACTTCGGTTCTTGAAGATTTTTTTTGAAAGACTTATTTTTTGTGTGTGTGATTATTCTTAATGGTAACTTGATAAACAGTTAATAGATTTAATCATTTAGTTGGTCGGGTTTCTATTTCAGCCATCAATTAACCTGAATTTATATTTATACGGTCGTTTTGTTTGTAAATATTAATTTGATTGCTTTTAAAGATATTAGAAATAGATTATTAAATTGTATATTGATTGCTTTTTGATTACAATTTAATCATTTTTCACATGATAATATTAATACGGTGACATAGTTAGAAACGCTTCTACAGGTCGTATAAGTTACCGGGAAATTTTAAATAAATGATGCATTTTCACGAGCTCGCAAAAATAATTCTTTTAATGATTGATTTGATTGATTGATTTGATGAATGTGATTTATGATTACATGCAAGTACACTTTAAAATTAACAAATTATCAGTTAACAATAGTAATTTATCTTTGTGTGTGTGAAATAATACGAAATGTCATTTTAGGGCGACTCAATTTCCTGTGACTGATGGAAATAACAAAAGAAGGGAGGGAAAAGCTCTGTACAGTATCAATTATTGTTTGACAAGTCTTAGTCTTGTCATTTGACACGTGATGGAGATCTGCATGGAGCCCACTATCTGCAGAAACAAACGTAGCCTGTCAAATCCCATTCGTGATAGCATCCAATATTGAGCAGCGTTTCTACTCACTCGACCAAAACGAATCGATATTTCAAAAGAAACTCAGTTTCTAAACCCTCTGCCCAACGTTTTTGGCAGAATGAAATAAGAAAAGAAAGGAGGAAAAAAAAGTTGTTTCATTCACATTGAAACTTGAATTGAATTCTGCAGCGGGTACCCGGTCAAACGGTAAGTAGAGGAGTGGTCAGTTGGCTGGGCAATTTGTAGCGCAACATTGAGACATGTCTAGGAGAGACCCTTCTCCAATCACCCTACAGCCAAATCGACCGCGTTCGACTGTTCGAGTGACAGCGTTCAGCAAAGCGAAAGGGGATAACCTCGCCAAACTCTACTACTCCTTACGCCTGCGCATACCACATCTTCACCGGTGCATTTCGTTTGACTTTCAGATGAAGTTTGAGTGAGGTCTCGAGGTGCCAAGAAGACGACACTCTGATTCGTGAACGAAATTGATACGGTTTCTAATTTAACTCAGAGAAGGATGGATGGACTTTTTTTTAATGAAAATTTATCAATTGAAAATTGATAAATATAATTTTATAAAAAAAAAATTTTTTTTGGGAAATTAAAACTTTCACGTAGATATTGTATTTATTGTTTTTCTCTTAAATTTATTCGGATTCGAGTCAGGTTAAGACAATTGAACGTAAGAGAGATACTTTGTTTAGCCCTATTTGTTCTATTAAGTCTTGCTCCCAACGAAATGGGGGAACATGGCAATATATTGGGATCGTAAATTTTTACACCACTATGCGGAAGGGACAGTGATTTAGCAGTTTGAACAAACTTGAGCCATGAGAATCGGAATTCCCATAAAAAAAAAAAAAGAAAAAAAATACAAGTTTTGAATTTAGGAGTTTGATGTTAATAAAAAAATAAGAAGAAAAAGAAAAAACTAGGAATACTCAGTTGAAATATTCAAAAAAAAAAGTACAAACTTTAAACTATAAAACATCCAGCCTTGGTTCAATCGTGATTTGAATATAAAAAAGAGGATTTTTTTCTACACGTTACACAAAAGAAGGGGAGAAAAAAAGGAAAAATTAAACATAAAAACTTTGTCTAAATATGTCGTTGAGAAAAGGGAAAGTAATAAAAAAAAGAAGAAAGTTTACGGTTATAACAGAACTCAGAAGGTTTGGTGGACAAACTGGTGCCTTATGAGCAATGAACCCAATTGAAGTGAGGTCTTAGTAGTCATTAAGGAAAGCTTAAATAGCTGGTGGGAGACTAATCCTTAAACTGTGTAAGCTATGAAAGTGATGTCGGTAGCTTATCATGCTGTGATCAACTCTTTCTTAATGGTTGGGCTTTCATCTCTTTTAAGATCATTTTCCAGCAAAATGTCGTGTCTTATGTTTCAAGTAAACAGGCCTTTGCTACACTTGATTGCCAATTAAGCTAATAGGTAATGACATTTTGTCTTCATAACGTTTTATAATGACTTTAAGTTAGATATAAAACGAGGATGCTTTTCTGATGGTTTAGATAATGTCATCAATTGGTAAATTTCATTAAGTTTTCCTTCAATGTATGCAACAAACTCGAGTTATTTGCTGGCTTTGCAAAACCTGAAATTTGAAGATAAAGGTAAACAAATTTTCAAAGTTTTCATCCCATCTTATTACTTTTTCTATTTGACATTTCCTATTGAAGTTTTATGGTTGCTTGGGTTTTTGCGAGTAAATTTTAGTTTATGTTTGTCCACTCGTATTTCCGAGTCAATAACCGACCGTAGATGAAAAAAAAATTGGGATTTTTCTTTAAAGCTTCCGGCATGCATTGCAGTGGGCTTCTGTTTTTCATACTTTTTTTATTTTTTTATTCCGTACTTAGATTTATCAAGCAAAAGAGGATTGGATGGGAAAAAATGAGTTTTTTTTTCTTTTTGTTTAAATTCTATAAACCTCAAGTTTGTGTATGCAAGTCATCAAAAAGAGGAAAAACTAATCATGTGTATCTTAATCCGAGTTTTGATTTTTCTCTTTCTTATTTTTTTTTGCTATTTTTTCCCACGAATTCAATATCAGAGAAGGCAGATGTTTTATTTCTACAGAAGCGAGCTTTAAACTTATCCGGTCGTTATTTGATGGAATCCAATTAACATAGTTACTCCTGCTACGACGAATAAAGCGTGTCATAAATGTTATTTTGATGTGATAATTGCTTGATATTGCATACGGTAATCAAATAATTGAAATTATGTTAACGCAATCATAACAGATATCTACAAGTATTTTGAGTAGTGCTTTGTAAAATCATAGAATGTGGTTTAATTTTTTTTTTGCGTATTGATCACTTTTAATGAGACTGAATTCTCATTTTGTGCTTGAATTTTGGTTCAATATTATTTTTGTTTTCTTTCAGGTCATTTGTAAGGTGAAATTTGTTTCTGAAATTCTGCCATGTTCTTATCCATTGTTTCTCTGGAGAAATTGAAGGCTTAGGGTAAGTGGAATTGCTTTTTCCCCCCTCTCTTTTTTTTAAAGTAGTATATATGAATAAGGTTACAGCTAACTCATTTTTATTTATGAAATTGCGAATGGTTCTGATAACAAGTGAAACTTTTTTTTTAGCTTTTTCATTAATCAAGTCAATAATGTTTTTTAGTAAAACGTGAAAAAATGTGAAGTATCGAAAAATGGACGTGGAACTCGATATTTGATTACATCTTGGAGAGAAAAGTCAAGTGTGGCATTTTTCCCGGTACCGTACAAAAAGTACAATATATTTAGCAGAGAAAAAAAATTTAGCCAAAAAAAAAAATTCTGTTGTCTGTTTCATCTGGTTTCTTTTTAAAGTTGAAGTGGAAATCCTGTTATTAAAAGCCAAAATGAAATGGCGTTTCTAATTAACGTTTCAGTGAAAGAAATGTATGACTATGAGAATTTAGAAAACCCCTGCTGTATAAAAGTATTTGTAGCGAGGCCTAGCAATTGCATGAGAATGACTTGAAAGTTTTGACATCGTAACAAATTCAGAGTGCTCGGACTGCTACAAGATTTATTGGGTAACAGGCAAATGCGAGTATTTTTGTAAAACAATTTCGATCCGACCATTTGCATAGCCGTACATTCATGCAATATCCCCTCTTTTGTCTTCAATAGCATTTATTGCAATTGTGTGAATGCCTCATAAATTCTTTAGCTGCGCTGGCATGGTTGACACATGTTGATAAGTGCGTTTAGATTAGAGCGCTTCTAACAAAAGTGAATGATGCAGTCTAGAATTCCGTTTCGTGATTAATTAACTAGGCAGAGATAGTTAGATCTTGGCAAGCCTTTAAAGTTGCATTTTTAGTGGTTCAAAATTGTTTGGTTTTGAGAAATGACATGTTAATTAGTAAGTGTGTGGCGGGGAAGCTTTAATCAGTTACGAAGCACTTTGAACCGACTTTTAATGTGCGTTCTTAAAATCCATCTGACCGGATGTTGATTTAAATTTGGATGGAAAATGGGTTTGTGTTCATCCACCTTTACAGCAGGGCATTTCGTAAGGTGAAATTAAGAGACCCTGTGGCGTTTCACATTAGCATATTGATGGAACCAGGTCCTTTTACAGATGCCGCCATGCAGTTAAAGTGAGAAAAACATGTTTATGAGGAATTTTTAAAAGTTGGATAAAAGGAAAGAGAGAAAGAGGGAGAAAAAAAGTTCAGTTTTAAGTTGATAATAAGCGAAATAACTTTAGGGTGCTTATCGACTAAGTAAAACTTTAAGGAAAAAAATAGGAAAAAAGGAAGAAAATTGCCCGCCCTAATGTTGGTTTTGCTGCATTATTCGGGAACTGTGAGCTCTACAGTATTGTCATTCAGCTTCAATTTCTCCACTAGATTTCACTCGTTGTTACGTGTTTTCTGTTTATTTCGAGAAAAAAGAAAAGAACGACCGGAATTGCTCGCTTTTATTCTCGTTTTCACTTTCTCTCAAATTAAAGAAGCGAAAAAAAACTCGAGTTTAATTCCGTGAAAAAAGCTAAGTTGGGAGAAAATCTTTGCTCATCCGATAACGTTGAATGAGTGGGCGGTTCCTAAGAGATAACTGCAATTTATCCAATGCACGCGAACGTAGGGAAAAATCACCCTCGTAAAAATGTTTGCTGACTTTAGTTTGAGAAACTGTTGGGGGGCGGCCTAATGGGCAAAATACGAAATTCGATGAACTTATTATTGATGCTTGTTTAAATGCAACTACAGTACATCAAATAGCCACGTTTCGCTACATTTTACAATGTTGGATTGGATTATGGTTGGTTAAGTAAGATTGAAATTGAATAAATACCGTATACTTCACACGTAATGGTTGGCATTTGGAATTAGATTGAAAAGAAGCTGCGATATGAGACCATAATTGTGCAATATAATAACAAATGTATTAAACTTTTGAAATACATTCTACATGAGAAATGTATTAATATCCGGACCGAGAGTAAAATGTCATCTATTTTACTTAAATTGGATATTTGGAAAAGTTTAAAAACCTCGAATAGAAAATCCAATAAAGAATTTTAATCTTTATTCCTTTAACTTTTTTAAAAGGGAACATAATTCTTTTAATTTGCCCATTTTAGGTAATTACATTGATTTCTGATCAATTTGGCATAAATCTCTCACGATGTTGAATCAAAATAGCGTTATGAAGTACAAGTATACTGCGGGTTATCCAAGCATGCAAATGTTTGTTTTTATTAGTAAAGAAAAGGTTTGCCACCACTCGTTATTATACAAAACAGCTGGAGTGAGATCCTTCGCTTCAGTGCTCATGAAAAGGTCTTTTGGCGGCCATTGTGCTCTGATCTTGGTGGAGGCTTTAAGATGTTTTCTCTCAAAACTCCCAACACAAGAAAAGGGGGCTGTAAGTGGAAGAAACGGTTTTGCTTATACGAATCATTTAATTTAAAACAGCCGTTTCTTCTTTTATTTTTTTTATTTCATACGTACAAAAAAGGAGCCGAAATTGGTGTTGATGTATGCTTCCTTTCAAAGCGTTTAAAGAATTTTTAAATTAATTTTTAACTCGAGAATTCCTTAAAACACGACAGAGATGTTAAGAGTAAAAAAGAGAAATATTTTTTTTCAAAGACGGGAGAAAGTTGAATTGGATTTAATATATTTGTCTCATCATATTAGGGGTGAGAATTTGATAGAAATTTCATGAAAATGTTTTAAAGTCATGTGTAGATGAGAATTTTTTTTTTTTTTTAAAAATGATCTAACTCAAGAGCCAGCATTTTTTTTTCTTTCTTTTCCAAGTGCATTTGGGATCTATTATTGATCTTGAGATTCTACGGCGTATCGCCTCAGTGCCTTCGCCTGGACAACCCACTCCTTTTTTTTTTATTTTTTCCACCCACCGACTTGATGGCGTCTGCCTTCTTATTGAACTTAATAAGGAACTTATAAGAAATTTTAAGTTGCAATTTTCAATTGGAATAAATCGTAGAAAAAAAATTATAATTACAAAAATGAAGACATGAAATGGATGAGAAACGTATTTCGCAAAATCGACTAATTCGACTGGTCTAGTCTGATATTGTAAAAAATTAATTTGCAATTCAATTGGGAAAAAGTAATTTACTATATTACAATTTTATCGAATCATTAAAAGACGCCACCATAAGATTTCAGCATTTAAAGCACCGTTTTCAGTAATATTAATTTTTAAAAAAAAGTGTGAGGAACGAGGTGGAAGAAGCTATCCGTATCCGAAAATTAATTTCACTACCATATATTTTTTCTTACACCGTAAAAATATATGAGAAATTACATAATGGTTGACTAACTAGATTTATTGTTTTGGGAAATAGACAGCCATTTGTCTAAAGGGATGGGAATTACGGGATGGTGTTGATATAGCTGCAAGGAACTATCAGTCATCAATATGCAGCATGAAGGATCCTCAGAGGGGCGAGTGAGTCGGCGAGTGCTAGTAGCGCGAGACGTGTGCAGAGTTCATAACGAAAGATATATTTTCGTGGGAGGGGAAAAAATGAGTATATATAATGATTAAAAAATAAAATTTAATCACATGTTATGGTTTTCATGTTTTTTACTGGCGTGTTTAACTAGATTTATGCGTGAAGAATTAGAATAAATAAGTAAAGCAGAGTGACACTCTTAATTCGATTATTATAATAAATGGGGCTTTTGCTCTTTTACGTACGTACAACATTTCGCAATTTTGTCGTTAATAAATGGGAAAAAGTTGATAAATTAGAATTTCCTGCGTGTCGATATATGGTAATCCAGTACACGGTATATATATTTAGTTCATCTGTTTTGGAATTCTTGGACCGTTTCGTCTTGACCAATCCAGGATTTGTGAACTGCGTGACATTTCTCAACTTTTGATTCCTAATATGATTGATGTCTGTCACGTTCCGTATAAAACCAACTAAAACTTTTAAAAGTGTTTAAAAAGTTTTGTATTGTTTAGAGACGAGCTTGGTCAAAGCTCACACAGGTCTCGGTAGAATGATAAAAAATTTAAAAACGTAAAAGGGAAAAGATAAAAGCGAGAAAGATGCTTATCAAATCGTGCACAAAGTGCGTTGGGAAAAACGGTGTTTGGTGTGAGAATCGATCACGGTATCTTTGAGAATGAACACAAGCAAGTTGTAGATGGGATACAGCTATCATTAAGGAAGAAGGAATGTTGGTTGTGATTACTCTTGTCTACCATTTGCCAATCCCCACCTGGTTAATGGACAAGCAACTCTGTTTTTTTACCTGTCCCACATTTCTCTAATGACTGTGTTTTGTCCCTTGGCTGTGGTAAGAGTGTGACAATTTTTTTCCTCACTTATAGTACTTGTAGCACGTCTACTTCAAGTATAACTTAGTGAAGATAGATATATGGTTGGCTCTTTTCCTTTTTAGATGTGCAATATTGAACATGTATGGGCCCCATAGAAGTTGCGTGTAAAACCTGAAATCCATTTCCTTTTCCCCTGACTAGATGGATGAAGTGAAGGCACTCAGTGGTGTCCAATGTCCATCTGACTGTGGTTTATATGGCAATGGGAATGTGAGATGAAGACATTTCCTATCATGACAGCTCACGTTGTTTTGGGGCTTTTCATTGAAGAAAATGTTTCAAGTTTAACCATAAAGAAAATGTGTTGTATAAAAGTTAAGGCTGAGGTATAATTAATTGCAAAGTTGGCACAAAGTTTGATTAAAGTGCAAATGAATGTGATTTTTTTTTTTTAATAAAAAAAGAGAAAAGGTAGGAGTGGGAGTGTCTTGCTTTACGTTAACTTAAAGTGGCATGAAAAGAATTGGGATAGACGACTGTCTTGAGGCTAGATACACTACATTCCAAGTCAAAGGAGAGCGCGTGGCGTGCTTTGATAAGCGTTCTTTGACTAACCTTTCCCTCTGGCGTGGGCGTCTGTTTTACGTCTTGGCAAAAAAAGGGGAAAAAAGTTTGTCTGCATGTATGCCTCACTATTGACTCGCATACTCCACTTCCGTGGCTCTAAATTATTCCGTATGACTAACTGCGTGCCATTTTCACTTTTCCTTTAAAAGTTTTTGGTCGTTAATCTTGAGGAAATTTTGTTTTTTCAACCTTCGGTAATGAAGTTATGCAGGAAAGCATCACCCGGGGAATTTTTTATTTTTAGTTTTGCATCGTTTTCGAGATTTTTCACCAAAAACTTAGACGGTTTTTGAAATCATGTTTTACAAATCGATATAAATCATGCCATTGGAGAACGAATCATTTGATTAACTGTCTAGTTTAACATTGGTCAATATTACCATAAACTCACCACACCTTTCGCCTGTTCTTTCCGAGCAAATTGTAAATCGTGATGTTCGCTTGGTTTCTCGCTCGTTCGTTCGTTCTTGTCTCGTTAAAATTCGAATGGTTAGTTGAGTTTTGGCTGTCAGGGAACTTGGCCATCTCGTGATAAACCGTGGACCAGCAATAGCGATGCAAGAATTCAATATTGATTCGTGTGCAGCGGGGAAATAACATTTGTACTGATGAATTTGTGAATAGAGTTGATAGGCTAAGTAGAAGGAATGATGCAAATAGAAATGGATTTTGCTGTTTATTCCTGCTCTTCTATTTCCTTCGCCCAACGCTCTTTTCCTCAGTGCTCTCCTTATACTTGGATGCGGGCCAGAATGCATCAGAATGCAATGTAAAAGTCTTCCTTCCCAACAACAAAGGTAATGGAGACACGAGTCAACATACATCACAAGGAATATACTACAGTTTTGCTTTGCATAGAAAGAAGGAAGGGCGAGGCAAAAGAAAAAAAGGAGGTTAGAAAAATTCCAGGGTGCATTTTGCATTTTTTCGAGGGTCGACGATGAATAAACCTAAAGAGAGTTAAAGGGGGTTTTGGAATCACAATTTCAACATTCTTTCCCTTAATTCTATGCCTCTCTAGTTTGAATTACGTCAGACGAAACGTGGTCTATCGCAACTCTTATTTGTTTTATATACCCCTGAATTATCTTTGTTCGCTTTCTCTTCGTCTTTCCTTCCTTCTCAGAAACTGGAGTTTGCTGAGCTAAGATACACCCTCCTTATAGTAAACGCGAGGTTCACCTCACAAATTCGCAATAAAGAAATAGTTCTTTTCTTTGGCAGATTTCAGTAATTTGGTCGTGCAGTAATTCATCTGACTTCCGCAATAATTTGTCCGGAGGCATTTAAGACTTTCTCGTTGCTGGACTTCCCTTCTTGGCTGGCTTCCTTCTTTTCCACCCACCCCTCTTTCCTTCATCAGTAGCTCTTGTATCCAAAGCCCGCCGTTAGTTGCCTCTTATCTGATTGGCTAACGCAGTTATCGAAAGTGGCCACAAGTAGGGTGCTCTGTGTGGTAATTGAAAGTGAAATTAGAAAATAATAGGGTTAAACCTTTTGTTCTAATCTGAAATGCTCGGATATTTTTCTTCAATTCTTTCCGGTCGCTTAGCTACCATCGGGTATGTCGCTGCTCTCAGTAATTTAAATTAAAATATTTTGCAGTCATGGTTTTCATTATCTTCATTTTTTTTTTTTATTTAGTCTTGAAGCTGGAAGGAATGTTTTTCATAAACTCGTTAATTGAAAACTAGACACGTGCATGAATTAAAATATAATTGATATGCGGTTGATTATTGTGAAGGCACTATGAACACAAAAGACCAGCGCCACACCCAAGTCATTTGTGTCGGCTCGTTACATTTGCTCATTGACTGTAGTTACAATTTGGGTCTTAAAGGGTTGACAGCAATTGTAAATAAAACGTAATTGATTAATTAGGTAAAGTAGTATGTAAGATTTAATAAATTTTAATATTATATTACGTGAAATGAAACTTTCATAACGCAATTTATACTGATATTTCAAATTTCGTCTTTAAGTTTTCAATGTATAATGCTTTCCCTTAAAATCTAAAGTTTTCGGGTATTGCATTACTGAAAAATGGACCGAATTTGAAATGATATAGTCATAAATTTATTTTCATTGATTCATCTACCGTTTACATTGGGGAAACATTTGGCTTTTCAAGTATTAAGATAATTTTTTATATCTATATTTGAAAAGCACGTATGAGATTAGAATCAAATAAATTTATTGCTTTAAACACGCATCAATTCTTTGTGATCTAAATTTTTCTCCAAAAGGTGGATGATTTAAGCAGCTTTTTTTACAGAAAAGTTTAAAAAAAATGCAAAAAGCTTTTAGATCTTTTCGGCTCATCTTTAGATGCCATTATGTCCGCATCCAGCACAAAGCAGCCATATTGTTTGCTTCATTGACGTTTTAAGAATGTAGACATAAGAGTATCTGCGTTTATCTTAAAGATATTACAAGTTAAAGTTACCCGCGAATTTCGTACAGTACAAACTACTGAAATATAAACTATAGAAACTTCGCTAATCAAACGTGTTCTGTGTAATAAATCAATAGGTATATGCCACTAGGAGTTTATATCAAATATAATAATGCTAACATTACGTTTGATGCTAGGTAATGCACTGTCAGAAAATGAGTTCCTGAGAGTCTCCAATAGCAATAACCATTACTGACAACTGTAGCACTGAAGCAGATAATGTACGGCTAAGTACGAGTAGTGAAACTAACGGAGGAAAGAAAAGAAAAAAGAAGCTTTCAACTTCATCCTTTCATTCAATTGTAAAAGTGTTACAAGTTTTCTCGAGAGTGATGGATATTTTTGTGAAATGTGATTGCACTTTTGATGCATGTCTCGGACACACGTTGGATGTATTTTTTTCCCTTTTACCTTATCTGAAAGAAATCCCAGAGACCATTACTCCACGAGGGTGTACTTACAGGTAGAGAAAGTAATTCAAAGGATGAGTCCCCGTGGCAGTCGACTCTTCATCATTTCATACGATATGGAATGAGGAAAAGGGTCACTAAGAGCAATCAACCTTTGCTAGCCAATTACGTCGAGTGGAGACTTGACAAGTGCTTTTCCAACAAGACACTGAAAGGGTTATGGGGTCAATAGTATTGGAGTCGTTGTCTTTCTAGATTTATATAAAACTATCAAAAGGAAAACTGGACCAAGTTTGAACTTTAGCCAAGATTTGTGAGCGAGTGCGCTGTTGCGTCAGCAGAATGCAGTTTATTTTCTTCCAATAACATTAGCACAACCACAGGTAATTGTTAGCAATTGTAATCAAGATAATGAGGAGCTTTGCAACATGGGAAAATTGCTCTCTTCTTACACTGATTCGGTGGCTAATTAGTATTTTGGTCAGTATAGCCTTTTGTAAATAGTTGTGGGTTGGATTTCCGCCCTGCGAGATTATTAATCAGGAGACAACAACAATGTCTTTTCTGATATATTGTAAAAGGCTACAACCCCATTCTTCATATTGCACAACCCAGGACGAGGAGGCTCGAGAAAGGGATTTGATATATCTATAGAAACCAGTTGTGAATATAATCTGCGACAGAAAAATGGGAGATGGCTCTTCATTTTTCAGGCTGTGATACACTATCATTGAAAAATGAATGCAACAGTGCGAGATTGGATTGGAAATATCGCAAAGAGTTGGACACTTTCTTCTTTTTTTGGAAAAATCTCTATTAAAAAATGGAGTTAATACAGATTTTCAGCGTCGAGTTTGGGCGTGAGGGGTTTGGTGGACCAGTAAACTTTCTATCTCCTTTGATGTCATAAAATTTTTATGGTAACTGTTTATTAGGTCACATTTTATAGTGGGATATAATGTAGCACCATTATCGAAATTAAATGGTTGATTTATATTATAGAAACTGCAATAGAAAAAAAAGTTTTGAGGTGGTATAATCTTTATTCTTCTTCTGCGGATCGATAAATAAATTTACCGTGGTTAAAGATAGTTTTTTATTGTGGAATTTAAATTACTTTTTCTTAATGAAAAATAATAGTAATTATTTTCGACTGTTGATAATTCTAGTGATGTTTACACGTGAGTTTTTTTTTTCTTGAATGTTGAATTTACTGTTTCGAGAGGATTCGATTAATGGATAAGTCCTTAGCTTTTAGCGATTAATCACAGAGCCGGTGGTCATATATCTGTAGGTTCTGTCGTTTTGCTTCAGGGAATCGGGCGACTGTGAAAACCGCATCCGCATTGATCAAATGGTTAACTTGATCAAAAAGAGATATTTATTTTTTGTGTTCTTGAACTTAAACAAAGATTAAATCTCCTTATTAACATTTATCTAAGTGCTTATGTACGGTAATTAATTGGTGATATTGACAGCGAGTTTTAATTTATTTTTGATGAAAACAGTCGTGGCGGCTTGACTGCACGACGTCAAGATTCGCCTTTCTATTACTACTCATATCTGTTGCATTTTGTCTATTTTGCTATAGGTTGACAGTACTTTAAATTGTCCAGTTGTAAACCAATATAATGGTTACTCTCCACTGGACGATCGTTCAACAATCCTGGATCTTAACATCCAGTCGCCGCAGTTCTCCAAATATTGATTAAATGTCAAGTGAGATAAAACTAGGAAAAACTATTCCTCGATAGGAAGGTTTTCTCTATCTCTTTTTTATTTCAAATGAAAGGATATTATTGAGTAATAAAATTAAAGGTGAAATGGAAGTGTCGCGGTGATCGATGAAATCTTACGGTTGAAAATGCATTTTTTAATGGATCAAAATGGAATTTCTAACTTATTTTTTTTATCATTTTGATAGTGGATGTTAAACACACAATATGAAAATAGAAAATGGAATGAATGCAAAAATCTGCTCTCAGGATGATGAAAAATACGAGGAAAAAAATGGCATCCAATCTTTCCGAATGTACTGTACTTTAGGCATTGGAAATATTGACTTTGTTTTTTGTATCGAAAGTCATTTGGTTAATGTGTATGTGAGAGATATGCGGAAGAGTTTGCAAACGATTTGGAAAACAAATAATTGAAAAGATGAGTGAGTGAAAACAGTTTTTATCTGAAGGCGTGAATAACAAATGAAGATAAAGTAGATTTCTGAGCAGTACGAACAACTTTAGGCTTGCAATTATTATGCTTGTTCGTGCATTTCTCAACTTTAAACAAATTTGACAGAATTACTGTGCTAAACTAAACTGGTTAACAAATTAACTTGGATGAGTTTGTTCATTTGCAAGTAAATTATATTAGGATGAATGACCAGGGTCATCCGTGGTGGCAAACAATACAGGTGTAAAATTTATTACTCAAATCTTTCGCATATAGGTTATACACTGGAAAACAGGTAGGCGGTTAATCGATAGAGTAAACGACTACATGATTATACTGTATGGTATCCATAAATGATGTTTTATTTACATCGCACTTTAATAAACCTGTAATATTATTTTTAAATTTTTAATCTGGCTTTGCAGTAATCCATAATGTACATGACGTACGGCAGAATATGATTAAAATACTCAACAATTTCCTGAGATAAAAGCTAAGGAAAAGCAGAACAGATAAAAATAATACTCGAAACCCCTAACAAGAGGATTTGTGCATTGGATCTTAGAATTAATCCAAACCGCTTATCTTCTTTTTTCCCCAATTGATAGCATGACTGCGGCTTGAAATGATGAGCTTGTTCCTAATTTATACCCTGTCTACGAATTCTGGCTTTTGACTGTCAAAACTGACTAATAAGATGTTTACGTCGATAGCAAAAAAAATAGTTGCATGTATATACATCGCAAATAACAGGAAATATCCAGCTTAGGTAGACTGAATGCTAATTATGAAAAGAACATCATTTCCTCTTGTTTATTATTAATGTCATAATGAATTTTTTATTGAAATTATTCTAGAAAAACAAGCCTATTATTAAAAATTGAAGTGGAATAACAACCCCAGCATGTTGTTTTTTCAAAATTATGGTTTTCCTATTTTTTCTATTAACTAATTTTATGGTTTTAGAGAGTTAATTCCTCAAGGCTGTGGATAATTATGTACAAACAACTTGTTTTTGTATATTTTAGTGTTGGCAGAGAAGCCGTAATACGTGCGCTATGGTTCTTAGTCTTGTTAATTTATTACCTTCTTTCAGTACAAATCAGTTAGCGGCAATAAATGGGTCTTATTTGGAGAATACAGTAAGGTTCATGAAATTTTCATCAGGTGAAATACATAATTCAACTGCCTTCCAAATGTGATATTGGAATGAGTTTTAAGATGGGGTTGATTTCAATGCAGTTTAGTGCAGCCAGTTTCTGCTTCGAGTCACGACATCGAGTGCATTCTTATTCTTATTATAAGAAATGTCTGTTGTAAATTATGGGTTGAAATTATGTAAAATATTTCATTATTGTTTGTAAAGTTTGTCATGCATGGATGATGATAAAAAGACTTAAGTAAACATGGCAAATGAAAGTAAACATGTCATTTCGAAGATAATTCCGGTAATGTATAATCATTTTCTGTCTACTGTTTGCAATGCGCATGAGTTATTTACTTTAGTTTCGCGTGTACGCATACATTCTGGCCACTGTATAATAAGATAGTGAAATAGAGTTGGTGATGAATCACATCCAAAAATGTGCCCGCGGTTTTTCATGTTTTTCAAATTAACTATTTATGTGGAAAATAATTTATTAAATCTTCGTACCTCGAAAAATGTTGCAGGTTGGGTTTATATGCAGACGGGTCTTTCACGAGCGAACGTATTTTTATAATTGAAAATGATGCATATTCATCTTTAACTTACGTTTCTCAATTTTTAATGCGTTTCCTGATTAGATTCTTTTTATATTTTTTACTGGTTTGTTCGAATTACTCACGCATTAAATTTCACTCTGTGTTTGTGAGTGAATTGCAGGTATTTTTGACTGTGATTACTCACTGTGGTTTACATTAGCTCGACCTTTTGATGTATTTTAGCTCGCATTTCCTTAGCTCACGCCAAACGCCGGGGAAAAAAGTGGTGGGAGCAGCCAAGCATAATGGTTGGTGTACTTTGGTTTCTACACATGTGTGCTGACCCATTAAACCCGTGAAATTCTCGACACAAGCACCATTTTACATATGCAGAAATTTCAGTTTGGGATTCATCTAAACAGTTCACTAGGGACGTGCGCATATCCATATTCATGAAAGATGCGGCAATAATTTTTCTTTTTACATTTTTTTCTTTTTTACTATTTCATTTAGAAGAAAAAGTAATCAAGTTGTTGTGAGGGAATATATTGACATAGAAATTTTAGTCATTTTTGGTTATAAACTGAAAGCTAAGAAAAAAATTTCGATAATGAATGCTTGGGAATGAGCTGCTTTGATGTTTGCTGGATATGGAATTTAAATGAGTCTTTGAAATAGTGAGCCCCTTAAGAATAAATTAAACCTTGTTGTTGCAAGATTGAAAATTGAAGACTACAACTCTGTTTTTTTTTCTTCTCTGAAACACTCCTATGAGTAAACAATTTTTATAGTATAACAAGTGTGCGGATACTTTATATCAATAATGAATTAATTATTTAATTGGTTTATTTACTGACTCTCTTCTTAGATTTGAAGTGAATTCTACCGTTTCATTTCCTATCTGCCAATTAATTCATCAAATTGGTTAATAGAACTAATTTGAATGGCAATTTACTAAATTAAATCAAGTTTAGGCACGGCGATTGGCTAAATTAAACGTTGATAAATTGGTGAACTTAATTAAAAGCTTCAATTTGATTAAGGAATCAATTGAAATGTTTTAACTATCAAGTTTGTAGGACAGTGTAATGATTTTCTATTACTTCTTTTTCAAGTGTGAGAATATCAATATACAGACATGGAAAAGGAAAGGAGAAAAACAAAAAATATGAAAGCGTATATCTTTTGGCAATGTTCCATCGACTCGGGTGGGTATAAAGGAGTAAATAACATGCAGAGAGTGGGAAATAACATAAAAATAATAAATATTTTTTTCTCTCTCTGCGTGGCAATTTTTTCTTACTTTTTATTATAATCTATTTTTTTTCTATATTTATTTATTTTCTTTGTTGTGGTGTTTCCGGTATGTGACCATAGTGACCACTTGTTTTTGTGTCAAGTGCAACGATGCGTGAAAGAGGGTGGTTTTAAGACATCCTCAAGGATATGTTTCATTCACATCACTCATTGCATTATTTGAAGGTGATAATATCCGCTGCACATATGAGATAGGAATTATACTTTGTAATTTCCATACAAATCCTGACTACGACCGTGACTCAATCTGCTAGGCGTGAATGACCGTCACGCGTAGATCCATACAAGAAAAGAAATTAATGATACTAGCTTGGCCTTTGTTTATATATAATTTCGGTTTTTAAATTTTAAACCCAGCTAGATTTTTCTAGTCGTGACAAATCAAAACAATAATAATAACCGGTTTTTACTTTTTTTTTCCCCCGAGCACACGAGAAGAATTTAGCAACAAGGGTTTATTACAAGACGTTATAGTGAGATAAGCAAGTTGTGAGGCTTGCTTTAGGAGCAGAGTTCATTGCACTGTTTCTTACCTTGAGAGGAAGTTTGTTCCACTTGCCACGTCTCTTCATGTATCTCCGTTCAAAATCATCGTCCCAGAATTCTTTATATCTAGGCTTAAAATTGAGTGTTTCGTAAACTTTGTTTGTATCGATGTCCACTTGCGCCGGCGTCATCACGGGACAGGTGGCTCGAGTATTTTCGACGTACACTTGAGACTCTTCATCAGCGTTCCATGCCGATCGTATTACATTCACACCGCCGATGCCGTCGCTTCCTCCTCCTCCTCCTCCTCCTCCTCCTCCTCTTCCTCCTCCTACATCAGTTTTACCTGTCCGTGCCACACCCAGGGATGAGGAACTTCCCGAATTAACGAAGTACATGTATAGAAGGAACGAGAGCACCACTGCGCATACCAAAACGTAGCGCAGTGATCCTCGACGGAGGAACACCTTCATGTTGTGGGGAACGCTGCTCATCGTCTGCAGCGCTGATGCGAGCAGCACGTGTGATGAGGGTGGGTGTGGTCCGTGGTCGTTGCAATTCCAACGGCGGTTTCTTTTGCAACTAAGTTTTACCTGGCCATGCACCTATAGCCTGAGGGGCAAAGGTTCTATTCAGGTAAAGTGCGGGTTTGACTCGACGATGCACCGTGTCGTGTTACATCGAACACTTAGTGCAGATGTCTGGCAGCCAGCTGACATGACGCTTGTGGCTCTCAGATACTTCTACTGAAGGTGCAGACGCGAGCATGCGCAGTAGATGCGGTTGGGTCGATTGTTTCCAATTCTCCGAGGGTATGGGAAATGGCAAACTGCAAACTGGCTCCCCCTTTTACAGCGTAAAATAAATGGTGTTTGTGATTCTAGTTGAAAATTAATTTTTTTTTTCTTTTTAATATTTATGCACTAAGATGCGAGACTTCCGTGAGATTATCTAGGAACAATGTTACAGAGTTTTTAAAGAGATTTCCCATGCCGTGTAAACATTGGAAGGTTAATTTCTTAGTGTTACGGTCATTGAGGTGGAATAATTTTGGATAAATTTAATAAAAATGTGCAATTGACTGGATGAATCTATTTTAAAATATACCTACTATCAGCGTTAATCAGATTATTTTTAACTTATTTTGGCGCAATTGTTGCATATCCATATCGATTACCTAAGTTATTGATAACCTAAACGAACTTACATAAGTAATCGACACGGAAGGTCAGTATAATTATGCAAATCTTCTCATGTAACCGTGTAATGTTTTTTTTTACTATATAAATAACATACCTACTAAACTTCAAAAACCGGGGATTTGTTTTTAAGCTTGATCCTTGAGAAAATAAGTTTTAAAAAATTTTATTACACCGTGAAGTGTGAATTATGTTTACCGCCTGTTTCTTTTCAGTGATGAGATAAACTTTCTGGCGTATCAATAAACTTTTCAAATTAATATGCTTGATAAAATCAAATTCATTTGCAGCGGTTCTAATTAACGAATGAATTCATGCCAACTAATGATGGTAGGTAGAAATAATTAATTAATTACCAGCAAAGAAAATTTAAATGGAAAAATGTTTAAAATAAAACTCGCATTGTTTTTCATATGCGGGTGTAATTTAACATTTCATATACCGCTGACGAATTTTTCCATTCAACATTCATGATTTTCAACAGATACGGATCAGTGATCGTGCAAGTTTTTCCGGGTTGTAAACTGTTTAAAATCAGGGTTCATAAACCTTTATTATTTTATAAGAAAAAACAAAGCCAGGGTTCTTCGCCACTTCTACCTACTAAATTTATTTTTAACGTAATATAATATGTGATGCAGTATCATGGTAACTGATCAACATGTTTTTTTGAATTAGTAATGTGGTAATGTTTTATCATATTATTGTAAAATTGCTAGGCAACTAGGCATAAATAAATCCCACGTCATTCATTCATTCGAAGATAAATCATCGTAAAGTGCAATAAGACTTTTATTTAATGTTTTATTAATGAAAGATGTAAACCATCCAAAGTAAATAAAGGTCCAATGATGTGAAAGCATTAAAGCAAATTGATTAGTAAACGAATTGATTAACGTAAAACTGCCCTAGTTGGCATTGAGAGCAGGAAGTGGAAATGAATTATTGTTTTAACGAGAGCCAAATTCACTCACAACTTGCAACACTTGTTTTTTGCCCAACAAAATAAATTGCTTTTCGCTTTTTCGATTTATTTTCGTGTAATTTTAGATTCCACGGTCACCTTAAAAAAATAATAAACCACAAATCCCTGGTGACATTTTGTCTATTTCGTTACTTATTGACTTTGATTTTTTTTTTTCCTAAATTAAATTTTGCAAACAAAAACTAAGCCTATTTTATTCACAAGTTTTTCTAGGAAGTGCACATTAATTTGCACTAAAACAATAGGTGTGTTCCCATCTACGTTGGGCAGGTGAACCATTTTTTTCCCGCCTTAATGAGCACGCGACGGTTTTTTTTTCTCTCTCACTTCTCTCAGTCAGCCACCTGCTCCCTCCCACCCATCCTTTCGCGTCTCCCTTTCCTCGTTCAAATGGCTCGTGTTCACGCGATGTCTTACGTCACTGATTTTTTTTCCTCGAGGGGATTTGGTGCGGGGGCGTAATGAACACTTTTATCGCCTATGGGGAAGAAAAAGGAAAGTTAGGGTAAGATGGGGAGTGATGAGGAGGGTTGAGGTTGAATCACGTGATGCGTGGCTGCCATTAAAGCCCGAACTGAGTAATTAAAGAAGTTTTGCCTGAAAGATTTATCAAGAGAGAAGGCTTGGCACTCGGTCTCCAGAGAGGACGCTGTCTGTTTAAAGGTGACAGTAGCATTTTCTCATCAGTGTAAATAGCATCGTTAGCAACCGTGCGTTAGCTGCTGAGTTTTAACCTATTGCCACAAAAGTCACGTGACGATTATCGCCTTTACTAGGATGAACTCTGCTCGCCATAAATTGTCAATGCAAGAGAAACTCCGTGTAAATTGGCTTAAATGGCTTGGCAATTGAGCATGGTTTAAAGGTTGAATTCGGTATTTGATACGGTCTGTTCTCCATTTTGTTATTTGTTATTATTTTTAATATTAATTTTAAATTGTTGGAAATGTGAACCGAATGGAGACCTAACTTTCCAAAGTGAAAATATGAAACAAAATCTTGTTTTCATTTTAAAATATTGACACTGCTCATTTCTTTGTCTGTTTAGTGAACTGTGTTTTAGATGTTTTCGAGTGAACGTTTGACATGCCAAAAGTGGGCTACGTTTAACCTTTAATTTGAGTTGTGAGTATTTTCCCTTCCCCTTCGGATTGGCAAAGTGCATTTCGTTCATATACATTTTTTTCTTCAGCGATGTGTCTGAATCTCTATTGTGCGTGTACACACGTCTTTTCCTTTGCGAGAGAGAGACTTAAGAGAGTCCCAACTCAATAATTTAAGGATGTTAGTTGCTAAAGGCACGCCTACTGCACATGGACTTGATAGCAGCAAAGGAGAAAGTGACTTTTTCTTTTGAATTATTCAATGTTCGTGTAAGAGTCGACCATTATCCTTTATTCTCAGACCAACGAAAAATTTGAGTGCTCTTGCCAACTGTTTACAATTGGCGCGGGTTTTCAATATAATTTGTTTTTTTCGGTAAATTTGTTTTGAATCGAGCGTGTGGTACACAACTACTCCTACTGCTAATCTCGACTTCTTCGAAACAAGGAAAAGTTTCTCGGGCATTTGTATTAAATATTAAATTTTATTGTGTGTAATGGATTTTAGATTAAGAAAATATAGTTTCATATAATTAGAGAAGGAAATGGAAAACAACAACGCCTTTGCTACATTTTTGTTTGAAAATGATGTGGCAGACGAAAGTGGTTTTGAAGAATTCATAGGCCACTCTGAAATTGACCTTTGACTTAGGTTAAAGATTAGCCATTTCCTGACTTTTTAGCCGTGAAAGATGGATGAAAAATGTCAATTAAGGGGCGTGTAGAGAGGGTAGTCAGAACAGTTAAAGGTCAACTTTAGTACTACAATGAATTCTTTATATACTCACAAACTGTGTACTTAAATGTGTCAACAAAATTTATCGTTGCTAACTATTTTCAAATAAAATTTGTGATGTCAAACCTGAAAATCGTATAGTATCAAAAAATAAAAGCTTTATTAAGTAAATCCCTCACATTTCCCATCATTTCCATTTTAAATTAGTTTGTACATCAGTGTTGACATAACAGTATATTATTATACATACTGTAGGCTATCGATTTTAATTTTAATTTAAACAATTTCCTGCTTAATTAATGCAAAAATTAAAGTAGTTTCATGTTTGTAAATAATTAAAATTGTATTAATAGTTGTTATTGAAAGTTCGTGAAAACAATTAAGCAAAAAAAAAAAAATTGTTTCTTAAGACTTTAATTATTTTGCAACTAATTTTAAAGTAACTTTTATCTTGCTTTATGAACGGCACTTTTTCCCGCATCATTTTCCAGCTTAAGCATATAAGTAAACGGCACCTCGAGAATGAACTTCGCCATAATCACAGACGGAAGAAAGTTTTAGTGCGTAAAGTTTGGAAAATTAAAGTTTGAAGGGTTTTAAATGGCATTTTTCGTGTGAATGTGATAACTATGTGCTTTACTTTGAGTGATTTATTTCTCGTTATACGTACACTTCTCTTGTCTCGAGTTTAACTTTTAATGCAAGATAACTTAAGCCTAGGAAATATTTTGGCCTCAGGTAACGAACGTGAAGTATCTCTTCACATGGTGCATCCACTCGAGAGCAATTAAAAGCCTCTCTTCATCAGGGTGAATTTTGCCATCAAATTGTGTGCGACTTAACAGTTCCTCAGCGGCTTCGCTTACTGCTTGCAATTCTAACTTGTTCAATATATTAAAGTTAATGCCAAAACTTGGAGGGCAAAACTTATCTTGTTTAGTTTCGCAAACTATCTAGGGCCTTCTAATTTATTTATTCTTTTTCGTTTCGAAATAATAAGTTTTAAGTGTCTATTCTTCACATACAGTAGGGATAAGTTCATGCAAGTTAAATATTTAATTTAAACACTTACGACTCAGGGTTTTGTGTAAACTCGAATGGAATGTGTGGAATGATTGGTTGACTGTGTGGCCTACGCAATCTGAACCAGATATTTGCTTTATTGACAAGTCTGATAAATGAATTATTGATTTTATCGATCGAGTCGCAATACTTAATTTGTAGGCCAATACACTCTGGTAGTTTGAGTTAATTAAATTATAAGCGTGCTGAGTACATTGTTAATGTAGTTACCTGGGCCCTTGTTTTCGACTTGAATAATTTATGCAAATGAAACTTAAGGGTAAAAGGCATTGTCATGAATAGGGAGATAGGAAATTGTCTTCTTCTGATAAATTAATCAGCACTAGGAGGTTTTTCGGCGAGTTGCAGTTTTGCTTAAGATGCAACTCATGTCTTCAAACTTAATCGCATTTGTCCTCGTTAGTAAATGCCCAATTACATGTTACGAGGATGGTATGTAAACAATTTCATTAAACATTTTATTTTATTTAATTTCTGAGATAAGCAAATTATGGTTTTGGTATGTTAAAAAAAAATCAATTGATTTAAGTTCCGAATGGTTTGAGCGAATAAAATAGAAATTGCTCGTCTAAAGATTGATAAAATTGAAAAATCATAAAATATTGGAGAAAGGAAAATAATTTCTTTCATTTATTATTCATCTTTTAAACCTAATGGGTGTAAAAAGAGGAAGATGCAATTTATTTTTATCATCGTAAAGGAATTAATTTAAGATTTTTGAAATGCATGCGTTGTAGGTTTCACTTTTTAAAATTACAAATTTACATTGTATTTCACTTAAAACAATATTTGATGTCAATTACCGCTGAGAGAAGTTTCAAAGGTGCAGTAAGTTAAAATAAGGTCAGCCCCCTGAAACTGAAATGTTAACTTTCTTTACTCGCAAGTTTGAATTTTTAAAACGTAGCTTCCGTTTGGTTTGAAAGGTGTGTACATAATGTTATAAAAATGATTTTTTTTTTTTTAAATGACAAAGAAAATGAATTTTTTTTTCTTTAGGTAGGAAATGTGTTTGTGGCAAAGCAAAATGAAAACCAATTTTAAAAAAAGTTTGAAATGACATAGTGAATGGCTGGCTCCAAATGACCTTTTTCTCGTCACGGTTGTTTACTTCACTCACTTCACTTTCATTAAAAATGATTTTTGAAAAGAATGAATGGAAGGGGGGAAAAGCTCTGGTTCAAACTTTTCAACAATAAAATTCTCACTCAAATTGAAAAGTCAGTTTGAAAGCTTGAAACTCTTCAAACTCGATAATAGAAATAGAAATTAGTGAAACAAAATATCGCACTACTTGTTTTTTTATCATACGCTCACGCCAATACATCACACCCTTTGTTTGCGTATTATAAGTCATGATTTAAAAGTTGTATATAGGTTTACAGGGCATTTGTTATTTGCCTTTATATTTCAGGCTACAATATTTTGTGTTTGGAAAGTTTGCATCTAAATTTCTTTTTTTCTCAGGCCTGGAAGGAATTGAACTCAAAACAATGATTTGAACATGATTGCTGCAAACAAAAAATAATCTTCGGGGATCTTTAATATTAACTCGTACAGAACGCTCAAAACGATTTTTTGAAATATGCTGTAATATTGGTAATATTTTTTTAATACCAAAATGACACAGAAATGCAATTTCCGGTTGAGAAATTGGGTTTGGGAGTGCGCTTCCGTTTCTTTTTACATCTCTAGGGTATTTATCGATTGCGGTGCGATTATACACCTGCTTTGTGTAGGCTATTTAGGTTACGTTTTGAAAATTCAAACAATTTAAAATAAATGAACAATTTTGATGTATTTTTTTACATTTTAACGCTGCTTGCGAAATCTAGATTGAGTTAATTAATTGAGCAAATCTCTCTTCTTTTTTCACGATTCCAGTTTATCTAAATTTAAGGGAACTCGATATGACCTCTTTTGTTAAAGATATCTTAAAAACTTGAAACATGTATTTTCAATTTCCAAATGTGGGAAGGGTGGAAAAAAAATCGAAAAGAAAAATATATCCAAAACTCGTCTTATTGAATAAAGTATCTACTTCAATGGTTTTTATAACTTTTTTTTAAAAAAACCTCTTGGGATTAACCTATTGGCCGAAGCTGGTAATTTGACATCTACCTATTACAATTAGATGGCGACGTGGCGACAAGAAAAGGCACTTGGAGCAATAAACACTAGCCAGTGTTGCTATGGGAGTCATTGAAGAGAAAAAAACGGTATCTGCAACGGTAAAAGGGGAGATGAGATGAAAGGAATGAGTTGGGTCTGTCAAAATAAAAGCTCGAAACTTCGGCATAAAATAAAACTAGAGTTATGATTGATGGGCCTGTAGAGAAAATTTTTGGTTATTCATTCGAGATTAGATTTTTTTTTCTATTTTACCGATGCAAAGTTTGTAACACGTAAACAATACTGAACGACTGTATCCTTTTTTCATTTTAATGAGGATTTTTCCAGTTTGAAATATTGATTAAGGGACGGAGTGATGAAGCATACTTCAACCTTTTATCATAGATGATAAATGAGCTGAATTTTTATTTATTCTAATTTTTTTTCATTTAGAAATACATGTAAAATTTTTTTATTACAATTTTACAAAGTTTCTTTTTATTATTATTATGTTATTTCTTTTTAATTTTATCATTTAAAAGTTTAAAATGTTGCAGGTTTATTTGAAAGAATTTATTTGAAAAACAAGGCTTGATTGACATTGGCATGTTCCCCATTGTCCGCCTATCTTTAATTGCCACACGCTTCCTTTTTTCGTCACTTTTATAGTGACACATTCCGATAACACTTCTATTAAAAGTTTTTCTCAATTTAGGAAATTTCTTTTGTTCTTTTGTCGTGCATCGCTATCACCGCTTGATTAATTCGTCTTAGTTGCAAATAATTGTCTCCACGTGTTTCGAGAG
This sequence comes from Geophilus flavus, assembly GCA_034695885.1. Taxonomy (NCBI): domain Eukaryota; kingdom Metazoa; phylum Arthropoda; class Chilopoda; order Geophilomorpha; family Geophilidae; genus Geophilus; species Geophilus flavus. Next base: position 27,210 of record JAQFZO010000017.1, read on the forward strand.
TTAAAAATATAATTAAAAATTTCATAACTTTGAAAATTGCAATTGTATTTTTGGCAAGAATCAAAATATTTTTAATATGATTTCCTGCAGTGGGCAAAGCGAATTGAAACAGATGTACGAAATTGTTTAATGGAAAAAATTAAGACATTTTCAGTTTGCATTTATTCCACTCTGTAAAATTTAGCTGTACTTTTCTTTGCAATTTACTTCAGTCGTCCTCCCATTTTCGCTAATTGATGTCAGAGAAAGATGGTTAAGCACAAATGGGTTGGAAAATGCTGCGTTCATGAATGTGTTTGTGTGTTAATTGGACTGAGACAAACTTGGTAAATTAAAACTTTTCAAATTTGATAAAGAAAAGTTTCAATGAATGAAGGAAGGAAGTATTGTTTGCTCAAGAGGAAATCGTAAAATTTTATTTTTCATTTTTGTCCTTGTGCTGACATATACAAACGACTAGAAAGTTTAATTACAATCTAAGTAATTGAAATTTGTTTATAAATTACCTCGTAATCGACTTGTGAGAAAGGAGTTTTTTCTGCACGGCATTTCTCGATGATTATCGTCTTTAAGTAAAAGCTCGGTGTGCTTGATTGAAATTTGTTTAATGACTGGCGTGATTTAATGATTGATTAAGGTATTAGTGTTTAACAGTTACTAATCTACATTTTCCATTAATTTTAAAATTTTTAACTTTTTTTTTTTTTTGGCTGGAAATTTCTTCTTTTTTGGTTGGTAACAAGATCCGTTTTTTCCACATTTTATTACTCCTTTTTTTATTTTTTGCATAAATCGCAAACAGTTAACCGTTCAGCAATTGGCATGGGAAATATGAAAATTTCAGTGAAAGAATTTTTTTGCGGGTTTGCATGAAAGTATATCCCATGAGAATTTTTCTAAGGGGTTATATTACTTCTATGGCATTTTTGTTAGCACTTTTTACAGCACTCGTGGGAAGATTAAATCAATTCAATCTCATATCAAACTTATGATGTTACCCGAAGTATACATGTATCTGTTTTTAATGATAAAATTGAGGACAAAGTAATACTGTTTTATTTTTACTTTTAGTACCTTTTTTTTAAACATAAAATCGAGATATTTCTGTAAAATATAATTTTAAACAAAATATTTAATCTAAGGAATAAAAAAAAAATCACTTTCACTTACCGGTAACATTCTAATTTTACTTATTGAAATTTCTAACATGAATCAAGTTTTTATTCTTTTCATTCATTTTAACCAGGCCCCAATTTAACACCGGTTTGTACTTTTTTCTCCGCCTTTTTTTTCTCTTCTATTTTTTTGCATGTATTGGGCTTTTCTCTTTTGTGAGTCGATTGAAAATTTTGTCTGCTTGAAATATATCCCCATCCATCACCGAAAAATCAATAGTGAAACGCTGGATAGGCTTTTTGGCTATTGTTGATGGAGACGTGCACCTTCCTACAGCAAAACAGATTTAATTGATAATCAGTGCTTTCATCATAGTTCAATAAATGGAAATCAACGTAACAAACAGAACATCAATCATTGAACCGCATCAATCTACCTAGTGCGGTATCGACAGTCATTAGCCGTCGCTTCGTGGGCGTTCATTCGTTCTAACAAGGCCAGGCAATCACCAATGTTTTTTCGCCGTTTTGAAATTCGCAGGGTAGCACCTGTCGCGGGGGAGGGGTCGTCATAAAAGAAAAGGGAGAGATGGTGAGTGGGGGAGAGAGTATGTCAAAAGAAATGACAATGGCTTTTCTTCTCTCAATTTCACAAGTGACAAATGGCAAAGCATTTCTCGGAAATTGTGCCAGGATTACTATGTTGCCCTTTTTCATCTATTTCTTCAAGCGACGTCACTTTTTTTTTTGTTCTCACTCGATGAGTGGAATTCAATTTGGTCACTGGGGGACTGCTGCAGCTACCTGAATTGAGCGCACGTATATCAATTATTTATTTATTATTAGTTATTTATCAGATGACTGGAATGTTTGTAGAATTCACTTCCTCTTGTTAAAATCGACTGACAACGGAAGGAAGTGGAAGTGGGCAGAAGTTGGGATTTTCGATGTTTTCCAGCGATAGTTTGCGTGCTGCCTTGCCTATTTCCGACAGCTTTAACTTCCTTTTGGTTTTATGTGAAAGCTTCAAAGTGCAAGGATTATGGTGGGAAAAAAAATGAATCTTTAGTCACATGATATTTTTTTAATGTTGTTGTTTTTGTGCGGTTATTATAAAATAAACCTCTTATAGGAAAACAAGTTATCCACTTTTGTAAATTATTTATTTGTAGCTTTCGTCAAGACGGTGAAATCCGAGTGAAAAGTGCACGGGTAAACAAAACGCAACCCGCCGACAATAAATTTATTTTTAATTTTCAAGGTATGAATTATTAAGAACGTGTGTTCTTAAATTTTCAAAACATTAACCTTATTTACAAACTTTTTTAAATTGGAAAAAATTGGACTAAATTTAAGTTTATGCCGTACTTCACAGCTTAATTATCCGAGTTGAAATTAGAAACTTGCTAATGATATCATTTGCGCGAGTGAGTAGGAAGAACGATATATTAATACGTGTTAACACTGTAATAAGATTTTAATATTTTTCAAGGGGAATTACAAGATCAAACCTAAGTTTTCGAGTTTTTTCTTTTTTATTCAAAAAGTAATTTATCAAACATAGAGAAAATCACTTATGCAAGAATAGTTTCATTTTTCAAAGAAAAGATGTTCCTTTTAAACCATCTGACACCTCTCGGGATTTTTGCGGCTGACTGCTCGCAAATGGTGTCATTTTACAAAACCGGCACTGTGGAACGACAGATGTCTACCTTGCCCAGGTATTCGGTTAAATAAAAAAAGAAAGAAATTTATTTTTTAAACTTTAAAATTAAAATTTCAAAAAAAATATAAATTTGGGATTAAAACGTTCGTGACGTTGAAACCACGAGAGATTTCTTCTCGAGTGGGTGACTTGGGGTTGTTGTAGGGGTGTCCGCGGATCGCGGTCAGGATACTGGTCTGCCGAGCACGCAAGTAACAGTCATATATCAACTCGGAAGAACGCATCAGCTTCCGACAGAGGAAATTCGTAAAGTGATGAGGTGTAAATCGATTGAGGCGTTAGCGGCGTGCGAGAGCACGATGGAAACACATGCACACACGAATTGTAATGTTTAGACAAAATTGTGTGTCGGCAATTAGAGTAAACTTGTGTTGTAGGGAATGGGGGAGGGTCCTCCATTGACAACTTCCGCACTGGTAAGCAACGTCCCTAAAACCAGCTGCGGCATCTCCCGCCTTAGTCGTCGTTGTACGCACTGTTTTCCGCTCGAGATGAATTGATGCTGAACAAATAGACTGCGCTCCACTGGCTCAGGGGAAGTGCCTCTAGCACGTGCCTAGCTTTATATTTCCGCCATCTTGTTGAGATTTTTTCTCTACTTCTTCTTCATCTTCGTCTAAACTTTGAAATAATTGATCCGAAATCCCACGGCAAATTCCCGATTGGTTTAAATTATTAGCGGTTTGTGGAAAAGTCAACAGTCGGAGTTTAATGGATTTTTTTTTTAATTAAGAGACTAGTGTTATTTATTCATGAACTGAAATTAATTTAATATTTTATCCGTATAGGTTCTTATATTTAGTTTAACTGAAACAAAGTCGTCGAACTTTTTTTTTTAAAGTTATATACCTTACTCGCTTAAGGTTTTAATTATATTTGTTTTTAAAAATTAAAGTCTAAATTGATATTAATAGAATAATTGATGAATTTCCCAATCTATACTCTCTTGTTTACACAGTTTTGGTTTGTGCAAACAATAGACTAGGAAATCCGTTTGAAGTGAAGTGAATAATCGCGGCGAAAGTGTAAACACGTACTCGGTACTAAAACTCAGATCACTTATCACTGCTGAGAAAAATAACTTTTTTTAATAGTTTTAGCTTAGTCCCAGGCTTTACGCACACGATTTGAAAAGCAATTTACTCCTTAAAGTGCAAAAACATCTATTTACGTTGGACTTTTGTGTTGCACTCAAATTAAGTTGATGAATAATTGGAAAGAAAACTTTTCTCTCTCTCTTCAGTCTCGGGCTTTCTTTCATTCCCTTCTTTTTACGTGTAGCAGCGCCATCTGGAGTAAGAAAGAAAAAATAACGAATGTGACTGGTGCTTGGCGCCACTTTGAATTCAGCCTTTTCCACATTCTCCATCTTTTACATTTACGTGCATTCACTCGCTTGAAAGGCGAAAGCAGAAAAAGAAAATCGATTGAACGCAGTTGAAAATAGTGAGTGCAATGAAAAAGGTGTGCGCTCTGCCACACCTGCAATCAACGCCCTACGCCCCTCGTACCAACATCTTACAGCAAAGGCACCAAATTGAAAATTCTTTTCAGACTTTAAGGCAATGTTATTTATCGAGTAAGCACCTCAAAATGGGGTCTAGGAAAATCAGATTAAAATCATTCATTCGAATGTCATTTGCTAAATTAATTTCTATTTATAAATTTTTTTTTCTATTAAAACGTTGAACCATTGTGATTAATTTATTTTAACCATTCAGGTGCGTGATTTGGAGTCTATTTTTACTGAATTGATCAGTGAAATGAAGCAGTTTGTGGTGCCAAATAAACCGCCGCAAAAGATGGGAGGAGGATGTGCGTGTTGAGCGCCAGGTGAACTGCCATTCAAATTTATGAATTCAACAACAATAAGAAGTAATTGATTTATGTAAATGAGTGGTGCAATTTTGTAAGTGAGACTTTAATAGAAAGATGTGAGAGTCAGTCACGTGATTCGATGGATTAATCAATGCGAGGTGCAAATAGATTGGATTCAATTCAAAACCTTTCTTTACGGGGTGAATATAAGCTGCATGACGCTAATTGAATGACAGAAACTCTTGTTCGTTAACTGCTCACCTTTCGGTGGGAACGGGAGATCTTTACATCCGTTTACATTTTTCAATTTTTACATATAGAATAATTCGAGTTTATTTTATTTATTTGTGATGTTTGAAGTTTTCTTTCAAAGGGGCCGCCCTCAAAGAGATAAAATTATTCCGATTTTTTTTCTTCCCCCCTTGTTTTCACTCTTGAATGGATGCTGATCTCGAAAGCAATTCATAATGCACGAACAAAAGCAAATAGGAAAGGGAAAGAGAAGAGAGTAATATGTGAGTTTGGACTGTATGTGTCAATAGAGGCCTTTCGCGACGAGCATTAGAAACACGTTTGCCCATAAGAGAAATGAGTCTTTCAACCCTTTGGTATTCCTCGAGAGGGGCGCCAATCGATTCACTTCCAGTATAGAGTGCCTTGGATTCTCAAATTTTCGATGGTTTTGATCTCGAGTACTCTTGGATTTATCAGATTTATGGGATCAATAGAGTAAGTATCTTTTTTTACACACTTCGGACTTTATTTTTGTCTCTGAAGTGTGTGATGAGTTTGTGCAAAACATAAAAATAATAAAAAAGGAGAATTCAAAATTTTGAAGATTTAGTAAAAAAAATGAGCCAACAGTTTTCATGTGTAATTTGCGAAGAGGAATTTTGCAGTTGAAGAGTATTTGGGAAAGTTCCAAAAGTCTTACGAGTCTGCAGCGAAAATGACATATAGAGGGCGCTGTACAAAGTTGAAAATTGGCTACATTTCGAGACAAGTATTTCCAGCACGATGAATAAGCGAAGCTAGCACGCTCACACCCAAGATGAATGACCCATCACACTAGAGAAAATTGAAGTTGTTCTTTTTTTTACTCTTTTCTCTTTCTTCCAACCCTTTACTTACAATTGAGTTTTGAAAACTTCCTCCTTAACATGTGAGATGTGATATTGTGACTTGTGTGAATACATGTTAGTCGGAAGATTTTGTGTTGTTTTTTGTCTATATTGCGAAGATTTTCACTTGACAGCTTGTTACGAAGCTTCTCTCGAGCTAACTTTTTGTTTTTTAGCAATAAATTGTAAGATTCTCATTGGCACCTCGAAAGATGACGCCAATAAAGGGAAAATACGTGACAACAATATCAATTTTGCAGGTTGTGAGTGCTTTTTTTCTCAAAACTTTTCCCAATTAATTTTTTATTTTTAAGCATACTCGATCCTGTAAATACTCCGCCTGATACGAGCTTAACGCTTGACAGCCATGCAATGCAGGGAAGTACATTAAATATTTCAGGGTAATACTTATCATGTGCCATTAAATTGGAACATTAAACATATAGAAAAAGATTAATTAAATTTTCGGTTGGAGTCCAAGATTATTTTTTAATTAAAGTTAATACACAAGTATAAATGCAATTTAAAAAGTGATAATTTTCTCGTCCATCTTCTTTATGAGTTTCGAGACAGCTAAAAGTATAATTAAGAATTTGTTAATCACTATAATTTTGATTACATCTTTTTCTATGGACTACTAAAATTTTTAAAACGGGTGTGGTTCTTTCCGAATATGAATTTCATTTAGAGAAATTTGTATTTGAGAAACAATAATTAAACTTTCATAATGGATATGTACGTTTATAAATTTAAATCCAATTTTCTATCACATTTTTTTATACTCAAATATAAAATTCTATATTTGAGTATAAAAATGATGTATGTAAATCTTGCAGTAGAGTGAGATATAGAAGCCTGGGAGACGAGACGACAACGACTGAAAAAGTTGAGTGCAATAGGGCGGAGGCGAACGCCATCCACGCGCGCTTCCTTAATTGGCCCCGCGATCAGTTTACGAGCGTGCGCGCACTTGGTACCAATATCAGACTGCAACGACGTCATCTTTTACAGGGCAAACCCCTCGGGCTACGACTTTTATTTCTCACTGCTCCCTAGTGATAGGTAGGCCAATGAAACAATTGCATGTGAGGCGCCCCCTACCTTTTTACCGTATTGAGGTAAAAAAGAGAAAAGTGTACTTTACGACCGGGACATGACAAAAGAATAAAGAGAAGAACTTGTATCTCGCTAAGAATTAAAGTTACTTGGATATCTACTGACCTAAGGTCATCATAAATCCACAACTAAGTTAGAACTATGCGAGCAGAGCAGAGCAGAGCAAAAAGGACTTAAGGAAGCAAAAAAATAGAGTAACGAGTTTCGAGTATAGGTAAAAGTTTCAAACTTGAGATACTTTTAAGTGTTTTGTTTTTGCTTTCGGGAAATTTGAACCTCGCTAGTCGCGGTTGATTGGTAAACTTTGTAACAAATTTGTTGGTGAAAGAGTACCCTCTAATTTGCCAGTCACGTTTTCAGGGCTCATGGGATTTTCATCTTAATCTAATAGAAAATCACTGACTCGTCAAAGGAAGGTGGTACTCGTATGGTGTTTTTGACGAACGTTGCATTATGGATTGCACGTGCGGTTTGGCGCCACTTGGTAATTAACTTGTGCGACACAGACGCAGCATTGATTTAGGCGCCAAAAACAAGTGGTTGCCATGAGACTAAAACAAACGCACTTCGCAATTGATGCAACACGAGTTGATAACGTGGACGGAATCACCTACCTTGGAGAATGAGCGTCAAGTATAGATACCCGGTTGAAAAAATTCTAAAGATAGGGTAGTACCTGAAACTTTTAATGAACGGTGTAGCATTACAAACAAGTTTTTATCTATAAATTATACCGGGAAATGAATGGGACATTTTTTATCCTATCCTATCCTTCCTTTTCTCTTTTTAAATATTAGAGGTAAGGTTAAATTATCGTTCTTTTCAATGGCAATGGACCATTAGTTATGGAAGTTGTAAAGGCGCTGGACTGTTAAAATATTGGCATCATGAATTTATATCACCGATATATCAACGCAATAAGTGGGCTTAGGTGAAAAAACGCCTGATTTATGTGTTGCTGGTTTTTGTTTGCAACAAACAAAAGGCATAAGATTGATATTAGTTCATTTTCTTATATAGGCTGGTAAAAGATGTTGAAAGTTTGTGCCATTGTAGCATTTAACAATAAAGAACTGGAGATAAGTAAACGTTACTCGTTAAAGTCGTTTGAAAAGGTTGTCTTTAAAATTATAGTTTTTACTTTTTGCCATCATAACACCACAATATGAAAAAAACTGATGATTTAAGCTTTAGAAATTGCAATTAGTAATCTTTACGAAGCCTATGCTCAATTAAAAGTTTGAGTTAAAACTAGTTTTTAAATTTTTTTTCTACGTTGTTTTTTGGTTTTAAGGAATTTTTTTTAATGTAATTTCTTGGAACTGAAAACCGCAAAGCCTTATTCCCGAAAGACGCTTAGGTTCCGACAGCTCTCGCGAGGCATTCTCAAGCCACAGATTTTGGAGATGGGGGTAGGCGTGTATAATTTACGTCATAAATCTTGCCGTAAAATGATATCGTTCCACGAGTTCAATCAATGGCCATCCCTGATAACATTCCTGACATTCCACGCTTGTATCAATTTTTTTCTCTCGTTAATTCGAGCCTTCTGGTAATATCTCAGATAACAAAATAAATTTTTAAAAATGTTTAAAAGAGGGAAAAGATAAAAAAAAATTGAAGTCGAAACTTCAATTTTCCAGCTTCTTTCCGCTTCTTTCCGCTTCTTTGCTTTTTTTTTCTTTGCCTTTTTTCTGGTGGTAAACTTTTTTTCTTTTATTTTGGTCAATTGTAGGTAACCGTTGGCAGTGAAAAGATACGATGTTCCACCTTCCCTTAATTGGAAGTAGAGAGGTATAAATCCCTGTCGTGAGGAATTAGGAAGTTTCTGATTGGGTTGTACTGCTCTTCACTGGGGATACACTTCGAGATTACTACCAGTCTAGCTTAACCCTAGGGATATTTACCGTGTTGTATGGGCTCCGATTGGTTAGTTGCATTGATTAGTTCATAAATCATGTATGACAGTTGTATCCGTTTTATTAAGTTTTAATATTGGTTATATCAAACTACTACATCCTCGTGTAGTTATTGTTGTTTCATTCCCAAATTGAATTTAAACATTTAAATGTTTGCAGGGTTTATTTTTCCTTTTAAAATGCATGTGAAATAATTGTTTGAATAAAGTTCGATGGTCAGAATTGTTATAGTGCTGCAGGGAAAGTTGCAGCTTATTAGTTTTTTCCCCTTTTTGTCGACGTAAAGAAAAGGGAAAAAAATACATATATGGGGTCGTTCTGACTGTGATGAAGAGACTGGCAGCCACTTTTTTCTATCTACATTTCATTCTTTCTTATTTTTTTTCTTTTCTTTTCCAATATAAGGGTAGGGTGTTATTCCTGTGGGAGGTAATAATTCGAGTCGGAGTCTGGTGTAGAGTGAGGGGGTTGTGATTGTGGGCCCGTCGTTAGTTTCTTCTACTGAGTGAAAGCAGGAGCTGTGTCATCATTACGCAAGACGGCCATACGGATATTGGAGAAAAAGACAAAGGAATGAATTATTTGTCAACCTTCCCCAACAAGTATATAGTGCGCAGTTGCGACGTGGATTTATAACCGGTTGGATGATGAGACGAATTTTGTTGACTGCAGGAAAAAGGGGAAGAAATAAAAAAATTCTTTTTAAAAAAATCGATGCCACAGTGGGAGAAAAATTGAGTGAGAAAAATTATTTATAATTAAAGTCAGAGGGTTACGAGTATGCTTGCAGTTATGTAATAATTTAGTCATATTTATCTGTCATTCATGGATGAAAAGTGTCAATTTTTATTCTAAGTTGATTCTGTTCACATTATTCTTAGGAAATTGATTTTTTTTTCTTTTTAAATTGACACCAACAATCAATAAAGGAATGGGAAAAATCTATTGGAGCGGTTTTAAAAAATTGTCGTGATGGGTATCTGGAAAGCGCAATAGGTAATACGTTATGAGGCATTGAATGCAGTAGCATATACGTGACTGTTCAAAGCGGTTTAAGGGGTGAAGAAAGAGAGGTCACCACCATGAAATTGATTTTGGTGCTCTTTCTCGAGTAATTGATTTGGACTTGTCTTTGTGTGCGGGTTGCAGCACTCTGTCAATGTCTGTATTGAGTGAAACGAGCAGTCTGAGGTTAGCAACCCTTTTGTCCTCTCTTTTCTAATTTTTTCCCACCCTTGGAGATTATGAGGTTAATTTTTGACACCTTTCGTTGGTGCATGTTTATGAGTGGCTTGGTGTAATCAAGGATTGCTTCCTCATTGGCGCCATCTGGTGCTAAGTGGTTCACTTATAAATCTCTGGCCTGTGTATATTCTTGTAGCACGCCCTCTAGTGACTCGAGAACAAGTTTAATTTTGCCAGCCGGATGAGCGCTGCACTTAATGAAGTCGTTTAACATGCAGAATCAGCTACGGAACTTGTCTTGATTTCGCACCCATTTTACAAATAATTTACAACGCCATTTATAGTCGCTTCTTTCACTAGCCGAAAATACCAACATAGTTATTCTTAAGTAATTGGACATTCTTATGATGAGCTGGCTAGACAGTAGTAGACCAGATGGATGATGTATTCACTTCACCAGATTGTGTACTTAAAGAAATTTATTTTTCTTTACTATTTAATTTTCTTCCTTTTAAAACATTACCGTATATTCATTTAAAGTTGCACATCCCCATCATGCATTTATAATTTCTTCCTTTGTCCTTATTTATAGCGTGCGGATTAAATCGATATGCTTATTTATTTGATGAGATGAGTTAACGTGGCGACTTAATCCCATATTTGTCTCGACTAGACTTAGCAGCTAAAGGAGGCGTATGTGTGAAGGAGAAGTAGAACGTTAAATTAATGTGCGTCTTTTTGTTTCTTTGATCAAGTCTGTACAACTTTAAGGTCAAGACATTTCTTAAAGGTTAAATTGGAATGGACTTGAATAAATTAATGCATGTTTGTTGTTTGCTTTCTTTCTCCTTTTCTTTTTTTTTTCTTTCGGCTAAAGTGCGAATGGTGGAAAACAAATTATACTCGAGTTTAAAAGTAACTTGTATGTAAATAACCGGAGGTCTTGGCTATGCTTTATTAGTGCGTCTTGACCTAACGACATTACTGGAATCTTCTGGTCGGAAAGCCTTTCTTTACTTTATTCTTGGCTATTAATTATGCTTTTCTCATTTCAGTGTCTTAAATTTCAATTAAAACTGTTGTGTCATAATCGGATTACCATTTAAAGTGACGTATAAACGCGCTAAATTAATAATATCATGTTACTTGGTAGTTTAGCTTAGGTAACTTACTTTAACTCGATTTTCGGGTTATCATAAAGGGCAAACTTTCATCTTTAGAGATAAAAAAACCGACTGATTGTTAGTTCTGTATAATGAAATTGCAGAATTAGAGTATATGTTTTGATAAATTATACACGAATCCAAAATATTACCGTACTTCAAAATTAATAAGTCTTGAAATCAAATTCAGTATTCACGATCTGTCACGAGAAAATTATACATGATTAAGGATTTATATTTAAAGTTTGTTTGCAGGAAATAGAAACTTTTCCACTTAAAGATTAAATTGATGAAACTATACTTACTTGGAAGACAAACCGTTATTTATTTGTTGTCCCGACTATTTAATAATTGAATATTCCCAACTGAAATACGTATTGTGCATTACACAGTAGTAGCATTAAACTTCAATTCCGCAGCTTTAATCTTCATTAAGTATTCTGCTTTGAAATTAATTCTTGTTTATCAAACTAAAACAAAATGATAGCTTTGCATTTGCTAACTTTTGTGCAATTTAATAATGTACAAGTTGATAAATTACAAAACCATTATAAATGTATGTTTACATATATATGTATACAGTGGTCTGTATATATAAATATTTGTTTTCATTTGTGTTCGCAGCAGTTGATGAATTATAAAGTGATTTTTGATGATGCTACACCCTTGAATGGACAAGATGAGAGAAGACTGTGATTGATAGATCACTTCCCCGTGGGCACTGTAGCGGATCTCGTGATCTCGATTTCACCGACTTCCCTAGGGGGCAAGAGGAGAAAGGATGAGTGAATGCGACCGAGAGGAGACGCAGAAGCAATGGACAGAATGTCAGATAAACACTAGTGTGATGTCAGCCGTAGCATTGCTTCGTAGCAAAAGGCCTTAAGTGGTCATCAAAAAGATGAGTGAATTGTAATTTGTGAAGAGAACTCGTAGTTTGAATTAATAAAGAGAAATTGTAAAAGTCTGTCATGCGTGCGAGAAAAAATTTTTGTAGTGCTGGAAAGCCGAGTGCTTCGGACGTTTCGACTTTGGTCCTTAATTATCAAATACGCTCGTTTACGTGTGTATTATATGACTGAAATTTTTAATTGAAGTTTTAACGTTTCGAGTGAGATTGCGAGTACATCTACGCATTTTGAATGGCTCTTTATATGAGTTTTATACGGAACGTGGTTCTTCATTAGGCCAGTAAAATAAATCGTTATGGCGTGAACTTAGAAAGTGGCACTTCTCAAGATTCTTTGTAAGATTTGTTACGTGGTTCGAGTGGACGTGAAGACATAATAAATAACACAGAAAAAAAAATGAGAAGCAAGAAAGAAAGAAAAGAAGGGAGGAAAAAAAGTACATGACGACTTGTTGTTCCACTACTTCTTTCTCCTCCCAGGAGGCAGTGGTAACCAGTGATGCATTTGAATTCCAGCACCAGCCAAGTGCAATGACAGAAGGACTGGCGGTAGGTCTTCGGAGTAATCGGTCAGTGTCAAGTCGGGTTCCATCCCAAGTCACAATTCTAGACGGATGAATAATAGTTTTCGTTGTGCCATTCTAAGGCACGCATAAATTTCTGAAATAATTATTCCATTACTTTTTTCTCTTTTTTTTCTTAAGTTGTTTTCAAGAAATTTTTTCTCTTTTGAATTTTTTCATCCTTTTGTTCGATGTTCGATGGAGAACGTATCTTTAATGTTTATCTCACTGTTTTTACTCACTTTAATTTTCGAGATCTCTATGTCGTGTCATCTTAAGATGCTCGTCTAAGAAATTTTTTACCTGTTTATTCGCGTGGTTTGAAATTTTCATCCCACCACTCGATCCTACATTAATAATGCAATAAATTGGATTTGTTCTCCCATTTAATCATCGTTAAGGACGCTAATGGTCTTTAGTGGAACAGACGGACCGTGAAAAGCCTGCAGAACGATCCATCAGTGAAAGAAGTTGCTTCTGTCTTACATCATTTTCTCATTTGTCGTCATCCTTTGTTAGTTTGATGAAATATGAGTCAGATTAGGTAAAATGGCCGTCATGTATTTCTCATTTATGAAAAAAGAAAAAAAAATCATGGACTTAAATGGGATTTTTTTAAGGATTGGGCTTGCATGTAAAACGAATTGAAGTTTCCATTTTCCATTTTTTTTCCTTTTTACGAATGCAGAAGTATACATCTTTCTTTCTGATTGTACCTTTTTATAGATGTGACATCTTGAAGACTTAATTTCCGACCTGATGCCATTTCGGTTTACCCCCCTGGGTAATTGCAAAGAAAATTGCAAACTGGTGATTGCTTGTGGATTGTAATTTACTGTTTTAGATAGGTTTAGGCTAATCCAGTTTGTCAGACTTCAGCCGCGAGTGGTGAATGAAAATTTATGGCCCGGTCAACAAATGAGATTTTTTTGAAAATACTTCTTTGGTATTGATTTTTTTTTACATGTATGTATACTTAAGTACAAGAACACTATGCTCCTTCTTTTAAGTCTAGTTTGTCGCGCAGTGCTGCATGAATGAATCCCTTGAGCTGCAATGTCAGTAAAGACAGTCAAGTGCCATAAGTTTCTGAAGAAAACAACTTTCTAATTTATATTTGTTGCATCGCCTGGAATTAAATAGCATCCTCATCAAGGATATAGAGTGATGTCAATGTGCATTTCAATTATCAGTGCAACCAATTAAATCAGTGAAACGAGTCCCATATGATGCAATTTCCCTTTTCTTGACTGATATTGCACAGCAGAATAATTAGACTAGATGGAAAAAGTTGCTCGATCTTTTTATGCATTGTCTTCGACTTTGCTGCACCATTAATTATTATGTGTTTCTATTTTCTTTCTGTTTTGGAATAATTTTTCTGTAGGCAAGTACACATTTAATTGATTCTTCAACTCTGGTCTTGTTATTCGCCTCCATTTTTTTTCTTTTGCCTCTGACTGAGCCTTAAGCGAGAATTCAATTTCCGTAATGGCTTTGTGGCACTGCGTTTGGTCGTAAACCTACACAGTTGAAGAGAATCAAGAGGAAGTTTGTTGTGGAGTCAATACACCACAGTCGGCATAAAATTAACAGGTCATAATAAATTCTTGCAACCGAATGACCAGTGAGAATGCATTAATAGCTATACGAAATGAGGCGATTTTGCAACGATATCGCAAATGGTTTTTTCATTAGTACGAACGAAAAAAATGATGACTAATAGGTAATTTTCCCGAACTTTAATCAGTTAGCGTAATATTTAGCGCAGCAATTCGTAATTCATTTCATTTAACTTTTTATTTATTTTTATTATTCTTTTTAATCTTTATATTTGCAAAGGCTTTCAAGTTGATTAGCTTGGAATATAATTTAAAAAGTACAAGTTTGAAAATTGTAGAGAAAGTTGAAATGAAAAATATGGTTTCTTTAAATTCATACTATACATATATAAAGAAATATAGCTAGAGCAGATGGTAAATTTACGAGCAGCACGGGTCATAAGCATAATGTGTGAAGACATCAAGCTAAGAGTAATGTAGCGTGAACTCAAACACGTGTTCATTGCAAGATGACACTACTCAAAAGTTGGCTAAAGTTCAGGCAAAAATATTTTGCCCACCAAACCACAAGATGATCAAGCATTTAAAGTATGCGCTCGCATCACATTCCTGCTCAAATGACCTTTCCTTCACTTTTCTCGCACGAAGATCTGATGAAACGTGTGTGAGCTGCTGAAAACGCACCCTTAATCAATAGTCCAATGAAGTGACAGCTTGCCAACTTTACTCTTGATTGGTTTCACGAGCCTTATAGTCGCCTTTGCCTATCTTGGACATTTGATTACATAACTCCCCTCGGCTACTCCATGTAACCTATGGCTCTTGCCCTAAACTTCACAATTCTCTCTTTCAATTTGAACCCAGTTCTTTATACAATTTTGTTCACACTGTAAAGAGACGCGCTTTACAAAGATGAAAATCTAATCTAATCTTTAGATCTACTGTAGATACCTGAATTCATTCTTTGTGTAAAGGCATTTGTGTCCTTTTAATTTTCTTAACATTTGTTTGCAAAATTTGATAACTTGAGTTCACTTTGTTTCGCATTAATGAATTCATTGCAAACTTAAATAATTTTTTCACAAAAGTAAGTTTTACATGATTTTGATCATTTGGTCGCGTTGCTAACTGTTTAAATTGTTACGGAATTTTAGTTTTTACTACAGTATTATGTAAATTTATTTAAAATATTTAAAATACGTATTTTTTTAATTTAAATACCTTACGTGCGGTTAGAAAATCATTTTTAAAATAATTTTAAAATTCATAAAATATTAGTTTAAACCTTGTTAATTATTCTAACTCTGAATTTAGGCGGTTTCTTTTAATATTCAGTAGCATGAGGAAACTAGGTAGAAATATCAAATATTTGCATTAAGAAATTTAAAAAAACGGATGAAACATTTACCCACCAAGCGAATATGATTAAATTAGCAAAGTTAAATTTAAACATTTTATGAAAGTATAAATAAATGCATTTTTCAATATTTGCATTTCATCAACATTAGGTTGGTCATTAATTTTTAGCCAGAGGATAGAGAGAACCCTCTCACCACAGTAATAACATTCTACAGATAAAAGGAGAAGAGCCCATTAAGAGAAAACAACATTCATAGAAGCAGCACATCAACCTCAAACTCATGCTGAGTTTGCGTCTCCATCTAAGCCAATCAACATTTCCCGTTTGCGTTAAAACCCATTTGCAATGATGTTCGACAAATGAATAATAGCAAATTTGTTATTAATAAATTCTTTACAGTCAAGTTGCCAGCAGAGATCTACTTCAATATGACTTTTTTTAAGCCTTTGAAAAGATGATGGTAAATTTCATTAATCCTCTCACGGTATTATTCTTCTTTACAGAGCAGGTGATGAATTCTACATCGTTAACAAACTTTTCTTTGCTTCTTTTTTTCCTTCTTGTTTCTTTTCTTTACATGTTCACTCAAGATAAATGTCATGAAGATTTTTACGGGTTTAACAAATGTCAGATCCTTTTCACACTCGAATAAAAAAATTGTTATAAACAGCAAAAAAAATGTTTTTTCTTATTGACTTGCAACAAGGCAATAATACTGACCATCTTTATGATAAATCCCTCTAACATTTATCAATTTTTTTTTGTTTATTTTTCTTATAGTGATTCTCTTATGTGAGCAGAACCATAGTACAGAGACGCACTTGTCAGCCGGAGTAACTGAACAATAAATTGCCATACGACTAGTGGTCAGGTTAGGAACTTATCTAAAATTGGTTGAAAACTTAAGAAATCAATTTTGTCGACAGGTGGACTTGAAATACTGTACTTTAAGTTTAGTCAATGAAGGTAAAAGTAATGAAATTAAAAGACAAATGATGATTCATTAGACTCATTGATGTGTTATTTTTTTTTGAAAGGTCAATCCATTTCATTCATAGATTAAAAAATTTAAAATGTAATCTGATTAATCGTGATTTACGATTTCATCGTATCGAACTAAATAAAAATACGCACCTTGCAGATGTTTTCCCTGCCCCTCATATTTTCATTTTATATAATGTACTTTTTAAATTTTTAACGGATAAATTGTTAAGATGACACTTGACAGTTAATTTTATATCTCATTCATAAATCAGTTACTTTATTTGAATGCATTGAATACGCGATGCACTTATTTGAGCATGTGTCAGTTATTGTGAGAAAAGTAGGAAATGAAATGTATAATAAATAACAACTGAATATTGCATTACATTAAGGAGTTAGTTTATGTTCTTTAAAGATTAGTAAAATAAAAAAAAGATTATAACGTTTCCAAAATTCAGTTTAAGAATATTTTACACTTTTTTTTTGAAATTCTCATCTCATAGCATCAAACTTGCAGAACTAAAGGGGAAAAAAACTTTAATCTAGGTGAGATCACAATTCGAATGTCATGTCAAACATAGAAAAGTGTTGGCAGTGAATCAAATGGAACATAGAGAACAACTTGAACACCCTGTTAGCATGCGGACCAAGACGCATTGCTACACTCGGATCGGATTAGAAGTGGATAATGGCATCCGAAAAAAAGGCCTTTCCCCTCTTTTCACCACAAATAGCACTCGAATCTAGAAACGTGCCAACACTTTAAGTGACAGTATAAATAGCGCTTGTGAGTTTCTACCTGTGTTGCACAAAGATCTTCTCAAATCTTTAATACCTTACCGATGACTGGATTGTGGCGTTACGTTTTGACATCATCATTCACTGTAATGAGATTTGCTGCACTTTTTTAGTTTGAATAATGACGTGCTGAATTATACATGGGATCATCTATACTTCATCTCACCTTTTTTTAGTACATGGACATGAATAAAATAATAGAAGGAGTTGAAGATTTAATTCTTGTTTATATTGATTACTATAAAATGATAATGCCATCTTTATTTTTCCTGATTGCTGACGTGTAAACCTAGAATACTCGCTCATAGCCTACTTTGCCTTTTATTTACATACATATAGTATTTGGGTTTGGTCTTATTCTTTGCTTAAAGTAGTCTTATGTTATTACAGTAGCTGTATTGCAATGGTTGCAATAAAAGTTTCAAGTTATACGAACAAGTTGTGCGTGTTTTGTCTGAAAAGTAGGGGTTAGTGGACATTTTATGTAAAAGTACTCTTCTCTAAATATCTAATGCATATGGTAAGCACAAGACGGTACGACTCTCGATATGTCTTCAGCATCAAAAGAAAAAGCAGTTAATTTTTTTAAACTTTATTCTGACTCAGCCTACGTTTTCATCGAATTTCAAGAAATAATATTTACCTACCGTAATGCTGTTTTTACTTCAAATTGAGGTGAGTTAGTTTATTCGCCGTTGAATTTAGCTATGTAGGTGATTTATGGATAAATACCACTATTATAAATCCTGGGAATAAAATTCATCACTGTCATTAATTAATTTTAATTCGAAGTGACAAGAGACAGCATTTTTAATCTGGGAAAGTATGGTCGATGATTTTAACTTTTCAAAATAAATTAATGGGGGAATCACTTTATAATGGCATATGTCTCTGTCGGAACAATTTTTTTTTCCTACAGACAGAGAAAAATATGTCACTTTAGCAAGTTCCATCTCATGCATTTAAATGCGAAGAGTAAAAGGAAGTGAGGGTTGAAGCCTAAGAATCGGCGGCATTTGGTGACATGAATTTTTTATTAGATCTGCTGGTACACGCCCCTTTCAAATGCATTTCGGGCATTGGTGGCGGCCTCGAGTGGGCAGGTGTCGCAACTAGATCGCACCGACTGGACCTATTACTAAAACTTAATAGACAATTTTCTGTAAAATTTACATGCATTGAATACAGATCACTGTTGTTACGTAAGATGCCCATATTTTATTTTGTCATGAATTTGAACAAGTAAGGTTTCATGAGAAGAATGACAAAGTAAATAAAAGCTTTGAAATTCTTTTATATAGCGAAGTTTTCATTTACTATTTATTTTTACATTTCTTATTACGGTATCTTAATTATTTCGTTAATGTTCATCGTATATCATATTTAATACATACGACATAGGTATAGAGCGGGATTTAGGGATCCAATCCCATCCAAATGTAATTTAAAAATGAAATTAGTAAAAATATTTAATTGACGTTCCTCTTCTTTTTCAACCTCAACCCTTTCCCAGAATCTGACTTCGCTCCTGTTTGTAACTCAGAAAATTTTTTAATAATAATTTTTCAATAATTTCTCATAAAACAATAAAATATTGTTGTTTCAAAAATTGCTTTCATGTATCGATTTTTTAAAATCAAATATCAGAATGCATTTGTCAACCTTCAGCTGTGGCCACGGTGTAGCTGTGGCCACCGTGGCTGTGGCTCAACTTTAGCATTTCAAAATTGGCGCCTTACCGTATGGTGTGGTTGCTCGGTCGCCACTTTTTAGATGATCACTATACTTGTTTAAAAATGGCGGCGCCGTGGCATGGAAAACGGACTTTTCCCCTTAATATTGATCCCGCGTAAGAAAAGAAATTAAGATAGGAACTTTTAATTCAAAACTAGCAATATAAATATTGCTAGTTTTAATTTCTTGAACATCATGATGAATGATGGAGCCAAAATTTTATTTTACATTATTAACTCAGAGCGGGTCGGCATTTGTTTATGTTTACCTTCATTAACATTTACTTCCAGATCATTTTCTAATAAGGCTGATAAAGTTTGTGTTGTCGGAGTAGTCGGAAAAAGCAGTCTGCATCCTCAAGGTGGAAAAGCATTATTGATCGATGAATTATTGCAAAGACAAGTCTTTCAGGTAGTTTGCAGTTTTTAATTTTTCAAATACTGTTCGAAAATAATTTTTTCTTTACTTTAAGAATAAAATATTTGCAGACGGAGATGTTGATTCCTCTAATGATGTAAGTTGCTCGTATATTTATAATCACTGCTAATTCAAAAATTATTATTTTTTACAGTGTCAATTAGAATGTTACTACAATGAATCAGAACAAGTGATGTACGTTCATTTAATTGGCATATTTGATGCTTACAACCTGAGTTTACTATGCAAGAAATTTTACACGGAATTAACCGAAAAAGTAAGATATTTATTCCAGTTGAAATAAGAAAGATTTTAACCTGGTTTCATTTTTATTTTTCAGGGATATCTTCATGTATTTGCCAATATGAAGTTTACTCATGCCAAAGCATTGCTTTTACTGTTTTCTATATGCCATATTATTTTGGTAATGAATAAGAATAAGATAGGTGTCGCATCAGCTTTCGTTTAGTAATTTATTAATTTTTGTTTAGATTATTCATCCGGGATCCTCATTTGATGTTAGTTACTTACATCTTTTTCGAACGTTAGACACGATCAGGCAGAAATTACAGCCTCACATATCAGATATTGTTCGAGAGTTTTCCGTTTCCAACGATTGGATTCAAGCTGCCAGGCCTTGCTCTCCAAGAGCTTTGTTTATATTTCAGTCATGTCTGCTAGATCCTAGATATGATGGAGTGAGTGACAGTTCGGTTCGAAGTAAAATTAAGTCTCAAGTAATTGTTACACGTACTGGAAACAGCTAGAATTTATTATTAATATTTTTTTTTTAAAAACTTGATTACAGAAATTGCCACCAATTAAGAAATTAGAACATGCGCTAGAAGATCAAATCTATAGAATTTTACGAAAAAGTCGCATAATAACTAATATTAGTGGCAATTCTTTATTTGCGATTCCGGCAAATCAGGAGTTTGTTTACATAATGACTTCGGACAACGAACAAAACATGGATATGGTTGGATTTTTTCTTAACCAATTGCACGACCAGTGCTTTGGAACGGAAGCCAAAGAAAGTAATCAACACCACTGCATTATTTCGAATTTTTTAACCACTTAAAATTGATTTATTACTAAATTTGCTTTTAAATTTAGATGAAAAACATAAGTTCCAAACGTCAAGCAGCTCTTCATTTTCTGACAGCAGATATCAATCCAAAAACGAACACAGTTTACTATCTTTTGTTGGCCAGCATATAGAATTAGCTTTGACGAAGGGTTTTGATGACAACGTGGGCAGACATCCAACACCGGCTTATTTTGAGGTACGTATAATCGAACATCTGGACAGGATATATTACTGCATAATTAATTCCAATGTTTAGTTGCCCAGCTGCAAAGTGTGGATGGAAATTGCCAACAAATTGTATGCATTCCTTATCAGCGATGAAAAAGAATCTCATGGATTTGGAATTTTAAACACGTTGCGAACCCTCATCGATATCGATGGAAAATTTTCAGAAGGGTTTGTTAAAAACCGTCGATTGTTTAGACGATTGAGCATTGTATTTGATAATCTTAACTAAAAATAAATGTTATATTTTTGGTGCTGCAGACGATGTGGAAAAGTATTGCCAATTGCTTCTGCTGCGTATCAAGAGAATTTACCTTCCCATTATACGAATGATTACCATCAGTCGAAGGTGAAAAATATGAATAATATCAGGAAAAAAAATTGAACGACGTGTGATAATGATGTTGCTCTATCCAGTTAGCACAAGCTTTGCATATATTTACTCTTCACGCTCGTGGACCTGTTTTCGACCGATATGCGCAACAATTGAAGGAAGAATGTGAGCGATTTTGGAAAAATGGCCGGCAGCTTTGTGAAGTTATAAGTTTAACAGGAAATCATTGCATTAATCCAGTAAACTGTTTTATTCTGATGTTTTTGAATTCTATCACTTTACTAAAAAAAATAAAAATGTTGATTGTAGCTGCACAGATTACATGACACCATTGAAGACGACGCGAATAAACATCTGCCCGTTATGAATCATGGCAGTCAGTTTAAACTTTTGAGCGCGTGCGATTGCGGTCGACAACAGGCTTCCAAAGATGATCCTTTTGATGCCAAAGCCGGAAATTATGATTTCTATCGAAAAATGCAGGAAGAGTGTTGTGCATCTTTAGAGAAAGTTGACTTCCCAATATTTCAGCCAAGTATTAAAGATTTCAAAGCAGCTCGCATATCACTGCCGCCTCGATCGCCGTTAACGACTATCAAAAGAGAAACCCCTACTAGATTGGATAGAGAAAGTATTAGCACACCCACAATGAGTTTACCTTTAAGTTTGGGTAATGAAATGTTTTCTAAACATTTAATTAATCATTAAACAATAATAATTTTCAGGCCAATCTGAGTGTAGTGAAAGTATTTTACCTCACGAGGAAGCATCGTCACATCTGATACCTACACAAGAAACGAGTCCGACAGAAGAACAAGCTGAATTGGTTTTAGAAGTAACTGAGGTTGTACAACAACCACGAGGTAGTTTTAGTGAGACGTCAAATATAAATCATTTATATGTAAATAATTAAACTTTTCCTTTATTCGCAAGACAAACCTTTGGTTAGACAACCTTCTACAACTGAGTATTTACCTGGAATGCTTCATACCGAATCTCCTCCGGGACTTTTGCCTAAATTTCCATCGTGGTCTTTGGTGTGTTTAGGTCCTTCTAGTCTTTATTCCCATAATATAGGTAGAAATAAAGAACTAATAAATTAATTACTTCCGTATTGAGAGTTATCTTAATTATGTTTGAATTATTCTAGGAATTCAAGACCAACCTGGTTTTATATCTGGAACGAATTTTCTTTTACCGTGGGATGTGACTGTTAAAATGGAGAATAAAGAAAAGTGGCCAGCGATTTCTGAGGCTGTGTCAGGGAAAAAAGCTCATCTGCTTAAAAATAAAAAAAGTAATAAAGGTAGTTAGTTTCGTTTATTAAATTTAAAACTTTAAAATCAAAACTATAATTGTTTACATTTTTTTATTGTAGACTTTGCCGAGCTCACCGTTAAAATATTTCTTGGAGTAGAATATGAATGTCCTCGCGGCCATCGGTTTATTTGTTCAGCCCCGGATAAAGTGCTGAAAGCTACTGGAACTGGCTTGGTCAAAGTATGTAAAAACTAATGAAGCTTTTTTTATCAACCTACGGTATCATAATTTCATATTTGTTTATTTTTTTTTAGGATAATGCTAATAAAATAACGTCTTCAGATATGCCATTATATTTTCCTTGCCCATGCAGGTAATGTTTATGCAGACAGGTTTAATTAGTGTATATTGCATTTGTTCTTAACGTTTGTTTTTTATTATTGAAGAAGTGGCAAAACCATGATCGCGCAACTGATGCGCATTCATGTTGTCACACCTAAAGCACCAGTTCACGTTACTCTTAATCCACGTGTGCAACCAGCTCCTGAGCCTTGCCCTACATTTTGTCTTGGAAACTCCGAACCTGTTCGCTTATCTCAGTCGGCCTACTGGATTCTAAGACTACCGTATGCTTTTTATTTTATTACGTTTTCTTTTTTAACCACTAATAATTGTCTTGAATTAATATTAGGTTTGTTTACATCGGTGAACAAACGTCTTATTCGCCTCCGAAAGACTTTTTATCTCCAACTTATGGTCGATTACTTAAGGATATGTATGGAATAGCTGAAGCAACCGACCGTTAATTTTTAAAGTTATATTTTATTGTATTGTATTTCTAATGTAATGGATTTGAAAATATAGTGTCAATTTTTTTATGTATCATAATTCTTCTTAATAATATTACCATACGGCTACCACACAAAGACAGTACTGTCGATGTGACATTTAAATTAACATTTAAAATTTCATTTTAAACACAAATTATCAACCAGCTTGGTGGCTGAGCAGTGAAGGCAAGTCGACTCCTGAGTCTTTGGTCCTGAGTCCTGGATTCGAATCCCAAAAATACTATTCTTTCTAAAAGAAAATTTTTAAAATTAAATTGAGGATAGTCAGAGTTTATAACTCGTTATCAAACATCAATTGATAAGGAGCTGGATGGTCAAGTGGTCAAGGCAGTCAATTTGTAAGTCTGTAGTCCCGGGTTCGAATCCCGGAGGAAAATTATGCTTAAAGGGGAAAAAAAAGGTTTTATATTAATTGGGGACGAGGGACGTCCTGGCGTCCATGGCTGGAGTAGAAAATGGTGATTTGTATCCCTATATACATTTCACTTCCTCCATGCAGCTTGGCCTCCGCCGAAAATTGACATCTACCATTCCGGCGCTTCTGGTTGGACGAGACCTCAAGTAGGGGTCTTGCAGCGCAAGAGAATGGAGTGTAAAATCCAATCCCTGGAATGCGGACGAGCGGCGCCCGTCCGCGCTTTCTTTTCCCCTAGAAATTCCCCTCCCCTCTTAAGAATAAAAAAATAATTTCTTCCTACTAATTCTTTCTTTTACTTCTCACTTCTTGCTTTTATCTAATAGTACCACAGCCAGCCACAAGCAAGTGTCTGTAAGATGCCAATCGATGAGCACGCATTGATGGAATGCCAACACGCATGCTCTATACCCTTATTAATTTTTTTAATAAGAAAATACCCGTTGGGATTCGAACCCTCAACCATCGGCGTCGAAGTCCGACGCTTTGACCACCGTGATGTAAAGCCAGCTGTCAATCATCTGCTTGCAGCACCTGAAAGATGTTTTAAAATGAAATCAAACCTACACCGACATACCGTACGACGTACTATCCGATACGAAAAATTACGAGTCGATCGTCTCGGAGCAATTCCGACCCAGAATCTATCATTTTGAAAAAAAATATTTTGTCCAAAATTTCAAAAAACATAAGGCCCATGATTTTTTGCAATTTTGGCCCAAAAAAATCGTTTGCTTCAAAATTTGTCCCAATGTATAATTTGGGATGAAAAACACGATGGTGTGCTCGGATTTGCTCTGTGGCCAACGGTTATATACTACAGATACGAAGAAAAAACAAAAAAGTGATGGGGAATTTTAGAAAAATGGCCATGAGTCGAAAAGTATCGGCCGTAGGACAAATCCGAGAACACCATCGTTTCCTCATCCCAAACTCTACCAGGGACAAATTTTGAAGCAAAAAAATTTTTGGGCCCAAAATTACAAAAACCAAGGGCCTTATGTTTTCTGAAATTTTGGATAAAAATTTTTCCTCTCCAATATGTGTCCCATGGTACATTCTGGAACGAGAAACACGACTCCGTGCTCGGAATTCCTCTGAGGCCAACGGTTTTCGAGATACAGCCATTTTTCTAACTTTTTTTATCACTTTTTGACATAGTTTTGCTTTGTATCTCGAAAACTGTTGGCCTGGGAGCAATTTCGAGCACGGATTCATGTTTCTCATCCCAGACTCTACCTTGGGACAAATTTTGAAGCAAAAAAATTTTCGGCCCAAAATTGCAAAAAAAACCTTGGGCCTTCTTTTACCTCGCCATTTCCGGAAAGTTTTCTTTTAGAAGTACTTGAGTGGCACTGTTAACTCACCAAAATGTTGAAAATGCTCGTTGAACCATATTAATTACATGTTAGTTTGACAGTAAAAGTCTTAGTTTGTGAATGACAGGAATAACAGTTGTTTATTGAATAAAAAAATTTCCAAAAATTTAAAATAGTACGAAAAGAAAAGCTTTAGTTACAACACATTATTGAATCTAATCAATGCAATGATGGTCGATAAAAATTCATGAACAAAAAAATTTTTTTACACGTCATCTTCATATTCTTCATAATCATCAGCATCATCAAATATATCTGCCTGACTTGGTGACTTTACAGTTGGTGCCAATGTGGAAATTACTCTTGATTTCATATTTTTTGTTGCATTATCATCAGAAATTCGATCAGATGTGGGCGTTAAGGAACTGACAGGAACTTTTTGTCGTTCCACAGCAGGTAAAGCTGCTGCTAAAGTTTTTGGATTTTTTTGCGTTTTAATTTCGTCATCCAACATTGGATTTCTACTTCTGCCTGCTGAAGGTTTAGGCGTTTCTTGGGTTGTTTGATTTACAGGTTTTCTTATAACAAAGAATGGGCTCTCAATTCCCACTTGCATCGGCGGTCCTATTGGACTCGGTTTTATATCTCTGGGGACACTTGGTAAAGTTGTTAAAGTTGCCACGGCAGGCTGCACAGGAGGTAATTTTCGAAGAGGAGGAAGATCTAAAGAATCAAAATCGTCTTCGATAGGAGAATTAATTCTTGGCGTAATTGGTTCTAAAGTCAATACACCAACGTCTGGTCTTCTTGGCAAAGCAGGAACTAAAGGTCCTTCGTAAAGTGGTCGAGTCGGATCTCTACGGACGGTAGGCACCAATAATTCATCGTCTTCGGTCGGCACTTTTCCAATATCAGGCGTAGGAACAGAAAATGGATCCTCCCCTATGGGTGGTACGTCGTCGTCGTTTTGAACTTTAGTAAAATTCAAATATCTTGATCTAGGAGGCACCAATATGGGCGGCGATTGAAAATCGTCATCAATTAAGCCATCTCTGGACCCAGTTTCATTAGCCATCATCTTTTTATCCTTCATCATTTTCTCGTCTTTCGTCATCATTTCTTCTTCCATCATTTTTTCATCGTCGTTCATCATCGGTTTCTTATCTTTCATCATTTTTTCGTCCTTCATCATTTCTTCCTCCAGCATCATCTCATCATCTTTCATCGGTTTAACATTTTTCGACATTTTGTCATCTTTTTTATTATTCATTTCTTTACCAACTTCCTCAATTACAGGTTTATATTTAGGTTGGCCTTTTGAAATGGATCGTGCTTGATTTGCGGGTGGGGAGGTTAGAGCAGGAGCCAGAGTCTCAACTCGTTTTGAAGGTCTAAATGTAGATGGCACGACTTTAGGTCGAGTGGTCGGCTTTGATTTAACGGTCGTTTGTTCATTCCATGTGCGGGAAGGCGGTTTTGTCGTTGGCCTACGTTCGAATAGATTATCTTCCTCGACTGGTTTAACTCTGAACGAGCGTCTGTCGTCTCTTAATTTGAAAACAGAACCAGTTGTTTTGGTTGGGTTGTCATCCTCTAAATCGTCTTCCTCAAATGGTGAAAATATGGCCGAATTAGGTCGTTTTGATTTCATATTGGGTGTCCCCAAATATGTTCCGTCGTCTAACCGAAGTGGGTAGGGTGTTCTAGCATGAGCTTTAACGTTGATATCTTCTTCCTCTTCATCATTTATTTTTTGACTCTTATCATTAGGATTGTCGCTTATCTTATCGTTGATTTTGATTGCTTTAGGCGTTCTGGACGACGATGGTACAAATGGCTCTTTCGTTGGTTGCCTCAGTCGACTAGGTCTCGGACTTGTTGATTTAGAAGGTTTAAATCCATCATCGTTAATGCTCTCCTTTTCTTTATCGGGCAATTTTTTCGGGCGTGGTCGAAACGAAACTGGACCAATTGGTTTCGGGGGAACTCCGCCTGGTACGGACGGTGATGATCTTTCATCAGACTTGGAAAACGAATTTAATTCCTCTTCGTCTTCATCGTCGAGTAATTTTGTGACACTAGAAAGTGGGGGCGGACTAGTTCTGGAAATAAGCGGTCTATAAACTGAGAGTTTTGGTTTCACTGTTGCGACGGGTAAAACCATTTTCGGCATTTTGCTGTCTTCGTCATCTTCCATTTTCATTTCTTTGGACTTTTCCATAGGACCTTCTAATTTCGTATCAACTGGTTCCCATTTAAATCGATCACTAGGAGGAATTGGGTGTCTTCCTGCAGGCGGTTTAACTGGTTCTTCGATAATCTCTCCTTCAACGGGCAATGGAAGAGGACGTTTTAGAGGCACTTCTTCGAACCCTTGGGCACGTAATGGTTTAACCTCTCCTTGGGACAATGTCACTTGCGCTGAAGGTGGAGTTGTTTCCACATCGTTTGTTGGACTTGGTGATGAACTCTTAATGGTAGGTAACGGACGAGGTTGGAAACGTTGAGTTTTTGCAGATGGTTTCCTTGTCTTAGGTTCGACAACTTCTTCAACTTCTCTTTGAGTTGTGGGTTTTTGTGTGGTTGTTCTCTTTCGGTTGTTATTTCCTCTCGATTTTGTTCCTCTCGATTTTGTAACCTCTTCTGCGACGGTCTTCGGTGTGGTTGTCCTTCTGCCATTTGTGTTTCCTCGACGCCTGCTGTTCTTAGTCGTACCAATCGTAGTCGACATTCCTTCCTCATCTGGTAATTGTGTAGTCGTCCGAGACCTACTTCTGCTCCTATTTCTACTTCTATTTTTATTGCGGCTGTTACGACTTCTCGATTTATTTGGTCGCTTGGTTTCAGCTCCATTTTCATCGGGAGTGGTCACTTTTGCGGTGGTCGTCGTCTTGCTTCTGGATCGGGATGGTCTTTTCGTAGTTGGTTTCGCTGTCGTGGGTGCAACTGATGATGTCTGATTTTTGCCTGCAACTGCATCTGAATCCTCGACAGCTGGAGGTTTAGGAGTTGGTCGACTTAGTTTTAATGGCCTTCGGGGCCTAAGTAAGGAACGAGGTGGTTCAGTTATTGCTTCTAAAATGTCATCCTCGATCTCGTCTTCTTGTGCTTGCACCAAACACAAACAGAAAATCGCCAATAAGGCGATTATCAAGTGATTTATCCGCATGAGTCACTTTTAAGACGCCTGAAAAAAATAAAAAAATGTTCAGAATTGTATAAAAAAGTGAAAATTTAAAAGAAAAAAGAATAACAAATAAATATGTATGATAAAAAAAAGTCATAATAAAGAAAATTTCTCCACGACCTACATTCCACAGAACTTGTTGTCATCTAAAAAACAAAACCGGTTTCGACAGAACAGGGCAATCGAACAGGGGCAAAAGACAGGTTTACCCACTCGCCCAAATTTCTCTGTTCACGAACAGTATATGTAGTTGAAGGACAGCAACACCAATATTGTGAAAACAATAAGAAAGAACTTTGCAGAAATTTTATATTAAAAAATTTTGTTTCCAATTGACTACTTTTCACAAAACAGTTCATTAACCTCATTTGTCAAATTGCCCGCCTGCAGTGAAGCTTTTCTGCAATGCAATGATGCGCATCTTTAAAATAATTTTTCAAAAAATAAATCAGGAAACAAAATATTTCTTTGCTGTCCAGTTTTGAAATGGTGTTCAAAATAGTTCAGAATTTCCTTTTCAGTCCAGGTTGTTTGAACCCCAAAAATAAATTAAAATAAATTAAAAATCTATGTCAAAATTTAAAAATACGAATTGAAAAGTGTACGGAGTAAACATTGTATTGCATAAATTATACTAACATTTCAGTTTAAAAAAAAAAAGTAATTTAAAAACAATTCCTTACCTTTATGAGTGCTTAAACCCCTTAACTTTCTTCGATGTATGCAGGCTCTAAGTAGTCCTCATGTAAGCATGTCCCCGCGAAAGTCGGGCAATAGTTTTATAGTGCATCTGACGTAAAAATTACACCTAAACCAATCAGAATGAGCTTTCGCAAATGACCTTCCACCTACCACTTCCTCCCTGACCCCAGCAGTGTGTTTGGCTCGTGCATCATTCCAGTTTTCATGTTTTTAACCACCCACGTAATGATGCATTTTTCTCAAAACTATTTACCGACTTCCTTGACCCTAATCATGCAATTGAAGACGATATATGCAGTTTCAAAGAATCCAAGAGTACCGTACGGTAGTTTAAAGGCAGTGTCAATAAGTGGGATAATTGAACGTCTTTGTGTCACTGATTTTGGATATTAACCTCGCTCTATATGTTTCAACACGCAAATCCTTCACATACTTCTACGTCAAAGATGTCCAATTTGTCGTGATTTTTTATTAATTAGTAATAAGTTGACTTCACATGTAAAATGTAATTAGGATAAAACAACGTCTTAATATATTAATTATTCTTATCAGTTGAAGGTAAAGAGATTTGAAAGTAGGTAACCTATCCTTATAAATAAAAGGTAGGAAGGGGAAAACTTGTTGGACCAGATCGAGTTTCAAAGATAATGGAGAATTTTTTCAACACTTTTTTAAAAATAAGGTCAATATAGCCAATAATGTTCGATTCTATTTTATAAAATTTGCATGTATGGTACTGTATACATATTTGCAATTATCCCCATTTACCTTTTCTGAATTGAACTCCAATCTCACGTGATGTCCAAGATGATCATTCCTATTTTCGAGATGTGATGTGGTAGTAATATTTTAAATATTTATATTCAAAAATATTTCAAAAAATTATTAAATATGGTGTAACTTGGTGTTGCCTTTATTTTTTTTATATTCCACATATGCAAGGTTGTCCTGAATAAATAACCTTAAAAAACTAGATTCTTGAAAGTTATAATTTTTTAAATTTTTACTACTGCTGCATTAGACTGTACTTACTGGTATCAAACAAAAATAAATATTCTGTAAAATATGACTGATGTAATGATGCATACGGTTATGCTTGAATAGAAATTCCGATACCGCCGTTTTATAATTAACACACTTTCAAATTCTTTACGGGTCTCGGAATTAAATCAGGGAAAAACTGGGCTGACTGCCAGTCGCTTAGGATAATTATTCTGATAGTGAAAACTTCTCATCTGCTTTAAATTATTCTCGTTAACCGTTAAAAAAAAAGTCAATGACCAGTAAAGGTCGCAATGATTCTTATTACCATGAGTTTTGGCTCATCTGTAAACTATTCAGGTGTGTCCCAAAATATTAATTATCAACATGACCTCACTGATTTCAACAGTAAATGAGGGTCAATGAAAGTTCTCAGAAGTAACCTTCAAACAAATTAGCATTAACCTTTTCTTATGACTTTCATTTTTTTTTTCTAAGTAGCTGATTTGTAACATTCCGCAATCAGTTTCAGGTAATTCAACTTTAACCTAAGGAAAAAATTACATTTGTAGTTTCCCTGATTTTTACTATACAGCGTCATCTATTGCAAAGTTATGGAAAAACAACTCACCTGCACACCCTCTATTACGTGTTTTTGCAACATTTGTTAAGTTTATTGCAACAAAATTTAACTATTTCAGAATCTTTTTTACAATTATCAACGGGGCAAAAATTAATCAAATCTTTACAACATATGTTATGTTTTTTGCAACATGGAAACAATGCTTCCTCTGGTCCTGAACATCTGTAACACGTCACAGGAATGTCGGATAATAACTGGATTATGTTGGTTGTTGATGTCTCAGTTTTGATTTTTTCAGACGAGCTGATCCACAGGCTCAAATGAAAGCAGAGTAATAAAAGAATCAATCTAGCCATCGTTCCTAACTGCGGCTTAACATGGATGGTATAGTTTCCTTGAATAGGGATTGTTTCCTGTTAATAAAAGTTAAAAATTAATAAAATGCTTCCCCAACATGGGGAACGGAGTAAATTTGGAGACATAAAGCCCAAAATGTAAATGATAAAGGAAATGGCCTTAAAAATTCATTCAAACATTGACCTATTTAGCAAAGACTAGGCAGTAAACTTTAAGAAGAACCTTACCGAAATAAACCTACCTTCAGTACGACTCGAAAACATGAATATAACGTATCCAAATTGAGTGATCCACACTAAAATGAGGGAAAATGCACTTCATTCCAATTAAATCATATCTATATCACGTGATTTAGCCACAAGGCATGCTGAAGAGGAAATAAAAGAGAGTGACGACCCAAATCCGAGCAAATAAAGAAAAAAGTTGAATTTTTTAAGATACCAGACAAAGAAAAAAGTGATGATACTGTACAGTCTATGGTTGAATACAATTTATTTATTTCGTTTGGCCGTTTCTCAGTTACAACACATTTGGTAATTTCTTTTGCAACAAAAATCGATCAATTTTTTATCGTTGTTACAATCTGAACAATACTTTACAGCACGATCACAACATTTCGTGTAATTCTTATTACAACATTCCACCAATAAATCAGGCGAACCACTACATGTTTCACAAAAAGGATCGTGATCAGTCTTTGCGGTAGTCACAGTCAATGAATGAATTATGGCTGGTACCACCATAGCAAACAAGACGCAAATAAATGTAATTTTTGCTAAAATTAAAGAAAAATTAATTAAAAGATAATATAATAAGTAATAAATAGTAAATAAAATACTGTAAGTAAACTGACCTGCCATTTTATACTGTAAGCGATGCAAGTGTAATAATAACGACGTATGAGCAAATAAAACGAGGAACTATAAAGAGTGCGTGTCATTTATACCAAACATCCTACACCTGTTAATGCACGTCACTTTACATATAAAGCAATCATTTGTGCACAGATGGCATAAAGAATGTCATCAGTTAATTTCATCAGAACGATCAAGTCATTTTCAGCTAAAATCTCTTGTATTTTTTCCTCAAGGAAAAAACCCACTATTATTTTCCGGTTATCACGTATAGGAAGGTGTAAATTCATATTAAAAAATGAAATACTTAATTTTTTAAATTCACATTAATAAACTTAAAAAACTGTATAAAAAACTGTGATATTACGTATGAGTGGGCAGTCAATAAAAATTCAATTTATAAAGATAAACATAACAATAATTTAATTTAAATTAAATTGCATTATATACAAAATCAGTATGTAACATTAAGATAAAGATCTAGCACAGCACAGTTATAATTTTTTAGATGAACAGCACTTTTGGTGTTTTGTACAGCAAACGTTAGCTGTTTCAGTGTTTATATATTCACAATCCGTGTCACAAATGCTTTTAGCTTCACGGCAACACGTTTGATAACCGGTGCAGCATTCAACCACTAAGTTAGGAGATCCATCACACAAAGAACAACTGAGAGGTGCTGTGGACCGTCCGTAGACGTCCATTGTCATTTGCAAAGTTACTAGGAGAACCAATGGAAGCATAACTCGCAACATCTAAAAAGAAAGAGTTATCATATAACATTTTTAGAAATTATGTAGAAACAAAATTAACATGCAAAACCTTACATTTCGAGACGAAAATAGTATGAGTATGTTATCGAATGGTATCGAAGGAGCTGATGTGTACTGTATGTAACTGTATACATCTGCACAACACATGTGCCCTATATATAAGAAAACAAGAGGCCGGTAGTATAGGCGGGAAAAACCCAACCAAAGCGGAATGTCCAAGAATTTCGGTGCAAACGAGACATACTGACCGAAAGCGGTGTAATTAGAACAGTAACCTGAGGTTTTATCACGTAATCCTTACGTCATCTTGACGTAAAAATGCCAAGAATTTATAATTTAAATGCATGTCACGTAACACATATAGGTGCAATTGAGGGCAAGGATAAATTTATTGCATCTTATAAACATTACCTCTACATTTTTTTCAAATGAAAGAATTTAAACGGTGGGTTGGTCTTTGTCTCTCCAAAACACTACCTGAATTATGCTTCAACTAACCTTAAAATATTTTTATATTTAATTATAAATTTTAATCGATACCGCTATGGCAATCCAGAAACTTAAAAACTGCTTACGGGCATTAATACTGCTGGAGTACTATGTGGACTGTAAGGAAGCGGCGATTCTTAGTTGTTTGACAGGCGACGCTTGCCGGCTTAGCTTGTCATCCATGCTCACCAATTGAGGTCGTTGAATTCCCACTAGACAGCTGTCTACTTCAGTGTCAAAAATCTGATTTGCGTTTTGAACCATAAACGCGATACCTAACTATAATCACGGTGTCTAATTCCTGGAGAATATACCAAACGTAATTAATTGAAAATGTTTTTATGATAACTAATACCTTACTAGTAAAAATACATTTTTGGGACTAAATTAGAAAGGTGTCTTAAATCATCAATTATTTTTTATACTGCATTTCTGACTTCTGTTAATTGCTCACTTTTAAAACGTTATATTTTTAATTCCAAGTAACGGCCTTTAACATACTTATCACACCCATCGTTAAAATGAATTTACTGGATTGAAAACTTTTTTTCAGACTTTAAGAAAATCGATGTCGATTAACGAGTATACCTTTTAATTTTCTCACCGTATATAGCTTAGGTTTCATTATCGAAGGTGTGTGCGCTGACCGGAAAACAAATATTAGAACAAGATCGTCGGCAAGACTGACCCACCAAGCCGTTTCAGCCAACTTATTGACCAGCATTTGGAGTTGGTAGTTCCTCCAGGTAATTCTGATTTTATGTTTCTTAATTAAGCGATTATCAGTCACACAAGACTGTTGTTTAGAATAGTGGCCACAGAGAATTTGCACCAAAATTGGTGGTCTGACTAAACAAACCATGCTGAACACTTCTAGATAGGTATGTACCTACCAAATGGAAAAACGATGGTAAGTGGCAGTTTTGGCTGATTGAAGTATTCTGTGCCTGCCAACATGTGCTCCTGTTCGACACTATTTTCCATTCCACTCTGCGAGGGATGTATATAAAACGGAAGGAAAAAAAGATGAAAAATAAAAAAACAAAGAAAAAGGAAAAAACGATAGTATAACAGTTGAATTACGGGGCGATAGTAATGGCAGAGAGAGACCATGCTGAAACTGTCACTTACCATCGTTTCTCCACTTCGTTTGTTTGTCAGGCCACATGTTTTTGGTGCAAATTCTCTGCAGCCGTTATTCAACAACATTCCCACCTTCGATTTATTTAAATGAAGAAATAATTACCTTGAGTGCAAGGTACTGTAGATAACCCTGGTGGATACGTTTCGCATGAAGAAATTGGGATCCTCTTTTTAACGCCTTCCCCAGCAGCCAGTATTCCTTTTCATTTTTGCTAATATGACAGGAATCTGCATTTCATCATTTTCCAAAGTCTGCAAGCTGAAGGAGCATCGCCTATCTCAGTAACGGAGGAAAAAGTAAACAGAAGCGTAAATTGATCTCTTGACAATTGACATGCCGTATTTACATAAAGCATTTGGTTCAAGTACATCGCAGTTTCGCCGTAAATATTAATTTTACTATTAAACACAAATTAAGAGTAACGATTGATAATAAATTGCATTACCGAGATGGAGTCTTACTATAATTATTAAAACAGCACAAGAAACATTTCCCATCCATTTGATGTGATGTGAGTTATACAACTCCGTGTGACCTAATACTAACTTAAGTTACAAATGGACTCGCAGTCGTCTGTTATTAAATTTAAAAAAAAACAATGCACAAGTACAAACGTCCCCAATGTTGTGTTGGTGATATAATTATTTGCTCAAAACTGAACATCAATACAATTTAATAGCTGAAAAAAGGTAAAATCATCATATTTTTTGTACTTTTGGTTTCAAACCTATACTTTATTCACAAATAATGTAATTTTTCATATAATCGGACACAAAATTTTGTTATTTTTCATGTGGATTATTGTTTACCAGTACTCAACTTTTATAGAAAACTCCCTATATACAAATACAGAATCCTAAAGATAAAAATGGAACCAAATCAAGATTGAAAAAATAAAAAGTAAAAAAAAAAAGAAAATCTTAAGGCAACTACTTAAGAACACTCATTTTTTTTTTCTAAAGGGACACTTTATGCAATCCATGCTCTAACTGAAAAATATTTCTCATTTTGTAATGGAAAACTTAAATAAATTTCAAAAATTTACACCATATTTTTTCATATTTTTCTTCCTTTTTTTAGCATATGTTTTTAGCATGGATAAAAACACTAAAAAGCAGAGACATACATTTAGATAAACCTTTTTGTTTTAAATTTTTTTTTTGTAATTTCTTCCCGCATGACAAATGTCTAACAGATTTTTTTTTTAGCTTCTATTTTGTCGTGTTAATAAGGCAGTTGTTTAAATTTGAAATTTTGTACATTTGTGGAAAATTTTTTGTCATTTGTACACACACACACATTTGAAAAAAGTTCCATGAAAATTTATCTTGTTTCACTTGTTTTGTTTAAATTAAAAATTTTCATCTAGAGTTAAATTGAAGTTAAAACACACAGTAGCTAGGAACTTGTTAACTATTTTGTTTTATTCTTTACTTTTGTTTGAAATAGAACCCGCTTTTGATACCATTACCCCCCATAGTAGAATACACTATATACAGCATCAATGAATGCGTGTAAACGAAACGTGTGGAAATAAAAATACTTAATTAAAAATTTGTTGGCAGTGGTTAAAAAAAATAGTGATATGCTTCAAAGCTCAAAATATTTTATCCTTAAATATTAAAAGCGGGGACTTTTAATACGAAAATGCTTAAATAACCCGTTGATTTTGCAGTCGTTGCAAAATACTTTCACAAAAAGTTTCCTTTTTACACTTTAAAAAAGTCATGTCATTTTTTTTAAATAATTAAATTAGTAATGAAAAAATATACCTGACATCATTTTAAATTAAAAATTCTACAACAAAATACAAATAAAATTAAAAATAGGTGCAAACAAATTACCTGAATATAAAAAAAAAAGGTCAAAAAAACAAAATATTTTACTTAAAAAAATTCACCTGAAGAAAATAAACCACCTATAATAAAATTGAGAATAAAATTTCTTGATTACAAATATCAATAGTAGGGGTTTCATTTAAATCCCTCGACGACGTTTCAGATTCTCACACACGCACAAGTTCATCTCGAGATCCATTTACTGTTCTGGGCTCAAGAATAAATCTGTTGTATCTGGTTTCTAAATTCGTCAGCAGTGTTAGTCGACTAATCATAAACTAAACACTTTTTTTTTTCACATTCTTTGTCAAAATAATGCCATCTGCAAATGTCAAGTCTCTCAGCGCTTATCCATGGATGCAAGATGGTCAAAAGGTCGACCTCCTCGTGCCGCTTCTTCTAATGTCCGTATTTTCATTTCACGCTCTCTCTGTTGTTGTTGTCTAGGAAAAAAGAAGTAATGAAACGTAATAAAAGAAATTCTCAAAATACTCACAAGTACCTAAGATATTCTTCGTGTTGTGCCATTAACGTGGGATGTAATGGAGCACCTGGATGAGGAAACCGTTCTCTTTCCATTAACAACTGCCGCTGTAACTGTTCATGAGCAGCAAACTGATTATAAAAATAAATAATTAGTAATGCATATTGTATTTCATAACAATCACATGTTCTAGTGACTATCGAGGCGACAACCGTACACACAATTCGACTACTA
>JAQFZO010000018.1:0-63380 GCA_034695885.1 Geophilus flavus
GTTTGACCTTGAAATCAAGGTCAGAGGTCAAATTTGAGTAACTCATTGGATCGGGCCTACCCCCTTTCCTATAAGCTCAATCCAACAGATTTTCTTTATCTTTATTAGATTGGAAAATATTTGAGAAAAACCAGACTTTTTAACCACACTGTATACAACGTTCGACTTTAGTGGGAAAATATATTCCCGAAATAAAATAATCAATAAAATAAAATATTATCAAACTCAGCAAATCACTTCGTATTTGTGCAATATCTTGGGCTCTGCGGAAAACGCAGATCGCTACTCCCTAGATACGCTATCGTTGAAATTCAAATTAAATTATATACCTTCAATTGGTCTTGCATACCAAATAGGTAAACCCTTCTCATTCATCCCCCCTTTTACTTCTATCATATTTCCCCCCCTACCGAGATGCCGCTCCAGCGCCCGTTGTACGACGGGCGCAAGCGCAAAAGATAAGGCATCTGCCATATACTCGCTGCCCCCCATGCGGCCACAACGAGCGATAAGCGTTTGGGTTAGGACTCGGCCTCCTGTCATTTGGGAGGCGGTGGATGGGGCCGGCTGATAGTCTCAATACACACACCACTCCCACTTCAAATATTGCTGAATACACAATGCAACAACTTTACAGCCCAACTTTTAAAGCTCAGTTTTAAAGTAGCTGGAAAAATGGAAAATTTTTCAATAAATTTTCTATGAGCAACGTGCACAGAAAGACTGACTTGTACTTTGCTTTTATATTCCAACCACAAAAAACGTCTTGAATATTGCTATAAATATTCAAAATATATATACATATAAATAAAGAAGTACCGTAAAGCAAACGTACATACGATGCATCTTGTGGAAAAACATTGCAAAACTGTTTAATCTTCTCGATAAAAGTATGTTTTGTATGTTCAGTCAGTAAAATAAACAATCTTTTCTATAACCGATATTTCTACTTTAAGTATGTATATATAAACCTCAGATTGATTTTTAAGGAGTGTTTTCAGTTTAGGGAATTTATTTCATTGGCGGCTATTGTGTAATATGCGTAAAGAGAATAAAGAGCTCCTGGAGGACTTCTCAATGACTAAATTACCGAGGGTTAAGTTCTGTCATTCGGAAAATAACCCTCATGTCTCATGTGTGATTTCGTGAGAGGGCCAAATCAATCATGACCACTCTTAAAAATCGGATGCCATGCATTAAATTTACATTTTCTTAGGGTAAAATACTAAAATTTATACCGCAATTTGCAGTACTCGATTAATTAAGCACCTTATTTACATTATCGTCCTTGTTAAGTGACTAATAACTCAGACGTGAGTTTAAAAATGGGTCTACAGTACACGTGAAACTTCACCAATACTCCAGAGTTTTGCCTCGTACCGCGGTAAATGTCTTCAATAGACATCAATTTGTCATTTGAAATTATAATTCTGAACTTAAAATAATTTAAAATGTAATACACGTTCATTTCCTACGGGAAATAAAAAAAATTCTTCTCGAACATGTACCTCGGATTTATATTTACTCATTTTTACATAAATCCAAAATTCAAACGGCTCATCTGGCCGTTCATGAGTTTATTATCGAATGCCAGCAGCCAAGTACAAAAATGTAATAAAAATTAAATTACCAGATTAAATAATTCATTTCTGTTGGCATATATTCGAAAAACTGAGTTTTCTGCATTTTCCTTCAGCCATCAAATGTAAACATGCACTTTCTCGGCATGGCATAGCCATCAATATCTAATTCATGTCAAAAGACTCAAAGCACATATAGCCAACGGTTGTTTCTCCGTCCACTCCATTCTAATATGCAAATATGTTGTTTTTTTTTTCTTCTTTTTTAAATGTATTTATCAAGATATACATATTTCATGCATGAAATATAAAAGGTTTTATTGAAATTAGACTTCGGTTATATAGTGTATTTCCCCACGAGACCTTTTAACAAGTCGGCTGATAAGAAGGGAACAGAACGTTAGTTACACATAAATTGTAGCATTTGCTATCTGTGGGCAAAATGAGGTGCGATGATATTACGGAACAGACTTTGCTCGTATTCACTCTCCACGAGACCCTCCTTCTGCACAATGTGCGCGCTAAAGATATAATTGTTATTAGAGTCATCATCCGCCTTTAGATTCCTTGCAAATTGGTAAATAATTATTTTATTTTCTTTCTTATTATTAGATTTGTTTGTTTTTGTCTCTTTGTTTTTTCAGTACTCACAGTGATACACTCGGTCGGTAGCACGCTCACAGGTTAGAAAAACATTTTGGCTTGTTTTTGTTTGTCACTCGATCGTGATAAATGACGTATTACGAAGTGAAAAAGAATAATTGAGCATGTAGCTTGTTTTGCGAGCTAAAAGAATCGGTCGTGTTGGACAAAATGGGACTGCAGACAATAAATAGGCCTATTTATTACCAGAAGCTACACAATTTGCCTCTCTTCTCTACCTTCATTTATTTTGGTCCATTGTGAATGGAGTACGTGCGGAATTTGCTGAATTTTGTTTCCCAATTGGTATGCAATGTGAATATTTCTACCTTTAGAAATTTCCCTCACATCTTTCAACTAAGCAACCACTTGCAATTCTTCATTTCACACTATACACCTTAAGTTTGGTATGCAATATCCTATCCGGAGGCTTAATTCTCTCGTTTACTAATTAATTATTAAACTTTACCAAGCACTCGGTGTTAAATATTTTAAAATCAAAAACCACAATTCAAAAAGTAAAACATCTTCAAATATTAATTCGTCGGTAATTGCGCGTGCGCTTAAAAAGAAATTAAATTATGTGGCCACCGAGGGCTTATATAAAAATCAATTTGACAATTTCTAAATTTTAACTTTATAATTAAGGGAGAGGACAACAAGTTTTTAATTAAATACCTGCAGGGCCTTTTCCGAGTAAGAAGAGTGTAATATCGCACCTCCGCTACTTCCGATCACCTCGAAAACAACATGTCACAGCCTTTCAAAAAAAATAATAACTTGTTACGAGTCCTTGTGGACAGTTCAGTTACTAGGCAACCCATGGAAGATGGGAGAAAAGGAAAAGCACTCAACGGCTACTGAATCCTTGTTTACGTCGCGTTCAACCATCGTCCGAAATGAAATCCAAAATCGTAAAACAAAATAAATCCCCCAACCAGAACCTGTAAGTAAACACGGATATTAGGTTAGAAAGAAACAACAGAAGCTCTAACATCATATCCCAAAAAGGAACTCATATTTTCCTTCCTTTTCATCCACCTTTTTTATTTAAACAAAAAAATTATTTGATTGATGCATGAATGATCACGTGATGTATTTGTGTGAGGATTTTTGTTTTTTCGAATTTTATTTTACTCAATTTTCCATATAAAGATTTATATTAATGTCATCATTTATTCCGTAATTGAACGAACGCATGTCTAATTTTACAAATTTGGCAACGAATCAAAATTGTTCGTCCTCTTTCACTAACTTTGCCTCGCCTCGCCACATCCCCTCCCCTCTCTTTCCATTTCCCTTTCACCTTTTCCTCTAAATCCACTACCTTATGTTCATCCACTCAAACTTTGTCTAACTAGAGACAGAGCGATAAATTTATCAAACCTTAAGGGTTGGTAGGAACAGACTCGAAACAACATTAATCCAATTGGCGCCAAGATTTAAGAGTGGAAACTTTTCTTTCATCGCATTATTTAAATATCACTTTTAACCCTTTGATTAACTAATTTGCATTGGCAAACACAATTTATCAAGTCGAGGCGGCAACGAACATCTAATTAAATAATTACACTAAAAACTGTGTAATACACACATTGGCGCCGAGTCAAAAACTAATTACACCCTTCCTTCGTCTTTAAATTATATCAGACAAGGGACATTTTAATCATTATTACCTACACAACTCACCTGCTGCTCGCTCCAAGTTTTAATGAACCGCACTAAGATTGCCTCTGCTTCTTCTTCCCCATCATGTCATCACCAGCTCGGATAACAATCTTTGCAACCCATTCGCCTTTACTTCTGTGCACAGACCCAAAGCAGCAGCACCACATTTCCGAATAAGCCACACACGGATGATGATACGATGATACGATTGCTCACTTTTTCTTAGTAAATAAATAAAAGGGTGTGTTGTCGAGGGAAACCGCTAATTTTAACTGGATAACTGCAAATAACTCTAGGGTTATATCAAGTTCCATCAGCAGATAATTGTATGGCTGGATGAGCGAGATCAGGTGCCGTAAATTGTTCTTTTCCGGTACGTGTGCGTGTGAGACAAACGATCGTAATCCACGCACATTGTGGAATGAGTGTCCACACCCTCTCGGCGCTAATCCATTTCTCACACCCAACGAGAAAAAAAAATAAAAGTAAAATAAAATGAGTCGTGTAATAAATAAATTAACCACTCTTCTTTTATTAACTCGCCGCCGCCGCCGTTGTTATTAGTGTTATTATCGTTCGGATGTGTATGATGAGTAATCTGGTGAATCTGAATAAAGACCTCAAACAGTCGAAAATTTGCATCCCAAGTTTTGCCAAGTAGTGAGGAAATGAAGTAATAAAACAAGTTATGAGGTCTCATTTTCAGTCAATGTCGACTTGTTGGAGAGCAAATTTCATAACTACTGTAATCTAATAAGAACTGCTGTGACATCTTACATTAAAAACAGCAGCGAAGCTCTCAACAATATTGGCAGATGTTGTTAATTGGTCACACGCACTCTAACGTTCTAGTCTCGACTCGATACGAAAACTCGGCTTTAATACTAATTTGGATTGACCCAACACCGCAAATAGTGTGTCAAATGTCGTTACCACATGTCGAGCTCGAGAAAAAATAAAAAATAAAACAAAATAGAATGAAATGTACGTACTCCTTTTCCATTAAAACTTCCAACAGAACATTGACGCCAAATTCATAATATCTTGTAGAAATCTCCTGCAATGGGCCAATGGCAGGAGTAATCTAATTGAGAAAATGAAAACCATCGCTGCGAAAGTCATGCAATTTAAGCTGGAAAGAGCAATAACTGTAAATCTGAATCACCAAAAAATTGAATACACAGTAGTGAAATGTAATTCATTTATGCATTTCACGTCCCCAAAAACAGATTCTGTAATCGTGAAAATCCTGTAACGAATAAGCGGATCAAGCGAAAGCAGCAATTCATCCATGCAGTGGGGAAAAAAATTGTTAGAATTGTGGATTGTGGTATTTACTCATAAAACGACTAGCTGTATGCTTGTAGTCGATTAGAGATTTATACGTTTAAGACGTTGTAATTGCCGAGAACTAAAGCCACACAAGTTTACACAATTATTAGACCGTGTGAAAACTAGTGTGTGTAGACAGCTGAATGCCTTCGCTGTTGACGAACACACACGATTACATCTCAAAAATTTAGAAAATTTATAATGTAAGGTATCCCTGGCTTTATAAGAATTAAACTATATTTCCAGTAGGTATTTTCAGCCTGTCGGTGTCTGTGTCTCATGAGTCTGACGGCAGAATTATGCCGTAGGCTGTTGATAATTTATTAATGCATTAATGGAAGTAAACTATTAAATGATATTTACAATAAATATATTTAGTTTTCTGGTAAAGTTAAATAACAGACGGGATAAAATTCATAGCTCGTTTTCAGGAATGTAAATATGACAGCCAACATGTATTTTGGAATCTGCCAACGCTCTTTTCAACAAATTTGTAAGATGCTATTCTACTTACGTACTGTAGCCGTTCTCGGCTGTTCTTCGGAATGGAGGCTACTACAGATCTGGACCAAAATGGGTGGCCTGACTAAACTATACCCATGCTGAACACTACTAGATAGGTGCTAAAGTGAAAAAACGATTTAGGTATTCTGTGTCTGCCAACAAGCGAACCTGTTTGATGTCATTAGTCATTTC
Source organism: Geophilus flavus (assembly GCA_034695885.1). NCBI lineage: Eukaryota > Metazoa > Arthropoda > Chilopoda > Geophilomorpha > Geophilidae > Geophilus > Geophilus flavus. The sequence goes on from JAQFZO010000018.1 coordinate 5,919, forward strand.
ATTCCGTGGGGCGGATGTATATAAAAAACAGCCGCAGAGGAAAAAGAAAAGGACGTTTGACTGCCATAGATATTAATATGACGTCACAATGATGAAAGTTGAATTATGGAACGATGGAGGCCAGGCCACAGGATTCTTCACTTCTGAACTGTCATTTATCATCATATCTCCCATTCGGCACCTACCTAGAAGTGTTCAGCATGGTTAATTTCGTTAAACAACGAATTTTGGTCCTGATCTTAGGCAGCTGCTATTCTAAAGAAATGCCAATGGGAGTAATCTTTGGGACCGGGTCTTAAAAAATAAGCAGATCATAATAACCGGTCATAATAACTCATATTTTGCTCACAGAGGGAGTCTGTCATTGAAAAATTCAAATTTTTTTCCTAGTTTTGGCCTCTTAAAAATTTACATATTTGCGTCACAGATTCGCACAGACTGTACCGTATTCTACGAATACCATTTTTTCTAGAACCTATTACTCTGCTACATATTAGAATTCACCCATGGAATCAGCTTGCGAGCACAACGCTTCAGAGAACACATTCTTCCCATTGGTTACATTTTTTTCCGTAAGCCCCAAACTCGGAAATTAACTTCAATTGCATGCGAAGTGGCCATAACCATCCGTAAACAAATTCACAGTATTTGAGTTCGCAAAACCCATTATCTATTATTGTTTGCATTTACAATGCCAATTATCATTGCCACAATTTCAAACTATAACCTACTGCAATCCTTTCCCTCCTGTATTTTATTAAGCCATTCCACATAGAAACCCTTCTAATAAAAGGCAATTACGTTAAATGCATTAAACTCAAGCTCATTCAATTAAATGTGGGAACAAAACCAGAAACAACTCTTAACATCAAATCCGACTTAAAACCTATACTCGATACTAGTACCACACTACACACTGCATCGATGCACCCAATAACCTTACCCTTATTTTCTCCTTCCCTTTCCCCTTCCTCTTCTTTTTTTTCTCATCTATAGTAAGAAGTAAAAACGGCTAGGATAAAGCTACCACCTTACTTGCTTTTTACTACTTAGCCATGCAAGTTTAATGGCGCATCGACTGCTCAGAGGATCCGATGAGTCCCTGGACTCCCATTCACTGTCTTATTGATGATCACGATTCCAGCCTCATACACACACACACATCCACACACACACGTTCACCAAACACACGCTACCAAACACTCCAATACTCACCCTCCCTTTATAATGGGCCAAAGATCCATTCCCACTTCAAACATTACCATACTGATTTCTAATCCATAAAGTCCACAGTGTGTTTTTATCATAGAAAACCCGTCGATGGATGACAATTATCAATCGGGGGATGGAAAAGAAAAAAAACGACAAGTTGGAGTGAAATAAAAGAAAAAAAAATTTTTCCACCAACTTTTTTCCCACCATATCATATCAATCATTGTTTGAGTTGAAAAACATCATTTACAGGCTTCTGTTCCTTTTCCAATCACACACATCAATTTGATTCATGACAGCCTTTACAAAGAGCGTTCTTTGTCACGCAGGAAACTCCATCTCGAACACTCGGTTTAGATGACATAAACAAGTTGTTTGTCTGTAAAAAATAAAATAAAAAAAAAAGATTCCCAACCACCGACTCATTCTTTTACTTGTTCCTTAAATCAAATATCCTTAAATTTTAAGAGTGACGAAGCAAAAAATATAAAATAGAAAAAAAAAAATAGAAATTGGCATTTGCATTTCAGCCCGAACGAAATGTCACACTAATTAAGTGGAAGATTAATACCAATGTCCTCTCTCTCTCTCTTCTATCAATTTTTTTTGTTTCCCCATACAGCAATGTCGTTCAATCTAAATCCAAATCTTTATAATATAGCGTGCTCGAAAGCTATTCAGGTTATTCTATTTCTTTTTTTCTTTTTAATCCTCTCCAAATACTGACATTCCATATCCACCAATGTCTCGCCCACTATCATTAAGAGTTTCAACATTGTAATCACAATAAATTTCATATCACAAGTTATCGAACTCGTGTGGAACACTATTCCCCTCGCTCCCACCCCCTCATCTTTTCTTTTCCTCGCCCACACCATGTTTCTTGATGAAGTAAAACTCCCCATAATATGCTAAAATCAATATTAAGAGCTTAGGTCTATGGAAAAACGAGTACTGCATTGTCATTAATGGCTGCCTTTTGTTAATATTTTATTGCACACACACACACTCACACATACAATCGAAAGGAAGAGGAAAAAATAAAAAAATTCATTCCTCTTAATACTCTTTAATTTAACCACAAACACACAAAAGCAAATAAAAATTGTAAAGATACAAAACTCGACCGAAAACCAAACAATTCTTAAGTAGATTAAATCATAACCACATGGGAATCGTGCCGGGCACAAACAGTCGAGTCGACTGAGTCGACCCACGTGAATGACCGCCATTTTCTTTTATACCAATAGCTCGTATCAAACGGAGTTTGAGTTGAACATGCTATACTCTGACCCCCTCCAGTTGACCCCTCTCACTGGATACGTTTAGTGGCAACAAGAGACGCCCTGCGTGAGCCTTTTGACCTTATAAAGTTACCCTTGCTTCCTTTCTCCATTTCCACTCCTCCCATACTGGATCAGCAAACATCTTGTAAACTTCAAGTGCTACTTCCTCTAGATTCACGTCTTGCAACGTCCCCCGAACCTGACAAGACTACAAGAGCTTATCAAATTCAGGCGGCAATCATTTTCGAGAGTAGAAGCAATCAAACCTGCAATCAACATCAACAAGCTCCACTGAGAATGCCTCACATTAGGCGGAGTATTTGAAGTTTACTTCCCAACAGTACTCCTGGGAACTTAAAAGAAGAAAAGAAAAAAAAACTTTCCAAATGTCCAATTCAAACTTTTTCCTACTTTTCCTTTTTATTTTTTAAAAAAAAACTAATTTAAGTAAAAGGTTTAATAAAATTTAGATGCTTTTTGTTTATGTGGGTTGTAATGATTACTATTGCTCGTTAAGTTTTAAAGGAGGCGTCATGCGCAGGTGACACATGTGCCTCAAAATTTAAGATTTCCCGTTTGCCTTAAGCCACCAGCCCCATGACAACCACTCGGGGCAATAAAAAGCAATTTACGGTGTCCATCTGCAGTTCCCGACGCCCTTTTCTTATCTTCTGCATCCCTACCCCTTTTCATTCATGGCTTAACCTTTTATCTTTTGTGTATTAAAATAGAAGACCTTCATTTTTTTTTTTTCTTTCTTGGTTTGGGGAAAAGGATGTTTGCAAAACTAAATATGTTTTCTTAAATTAAGAGGAGCAAAAAAAAGTTTTCTCTTGGAAATTAACTTACCTCTTATACCTTTAAATAAGTCACATTATCTGCCTTGCATGTAAATGTAAGCTTTAAGGTAACTAGATTAACAAATCTCAAGAGTTCAAACTCTTATTCAAAAATCTGCTACCAAGTCGACAAGAAAGAAAAGGAGGAGGAGGGGGAGGGAAAGAAGAGTAAAAAAAATCGTACACCAAAAAAAGAAGAAAGAGGAAACCCAAATAGCGAAAAGATATGAAGAGCACAAAAAATTTCCCAAGCAAACCAAGTGTAAAAATGAAGATTGAATTTCGAATGCAATGAACCAAAAATCGCAACATAAAAAATGGAATTGGGTAAAAAATTGTCGAAAATGAAATTTTCCCAAAGAATTGAAAAAAAAAAGAATCTTGTATAAAGTAATAATAATAAATGAGAAGAAAAAGATCCTTGTGCAGCAACTTGCTCTGGAAAAGGCCTGCATCATCACAACACAGAGTAAAAAAAAAAAAAGAAAAGATCCAAACCTGATTATAAGAGAGAAAATTTATTGCCTACTAGACCCATATAGACAACCGTGATAGACTGGAGCTGGTCATAAACAACTCAAAAACCAATTGCCAGTTTATTTATCTTAGCCCTTTTCATTTCATATCATGTCAACCGTCAGTAACATGAATGTCAACTTAATGAAGACTAAACATTTAATAACGTCTGGACGGATACCAACAACTGAAGGTTAATTTAGAATTATTGATGAAAAATTCTCTACACGAGTTGAGATGAAATCAAACGGTAGAAAAATCAAGAGTAATTGAGAAGTTTTAATGAAACAATGTAGCGATCCCCTGATGAAATCAGGGTACGCAAATAACTTGTTGTTCCACACACACAGTATTTGTAATCACATGTCGAAATTGAATGTTTAGGAAACTTAATTGTGTGAGTCTATACTCTACTCCCGACCGCTCGTCTCTTGTTTACGTGATCAATTACGGTTCGGTTCTGACGTTTTACTGAGAAAAATTGCCTCTAAAACTTTTAATAGGTTGCAAATGGCTTTCGATAAATTATTTTGTCGTTAAGGATGGCCTTTTCACCCTGCACTACCATTCAAAATAAAGTGTAGAACGCCACTTCCGGTTTGGAGGAGGACTTTGAAATTTCGAGAGCACGTGTCCTAAAGTACCTAGTACACATACTCCTAAATTTCCAAAACCATAACACGACCGGAAGTCTGATTTAAACGCCGAGAGCTAAGTAAATACAGGACAGACAACAATAAAGTTGTACTATCCAAACATTAAAATTTGCTTTTCTAGATTCAATACCAACAGACAAGCAATCTGCGGTATAATAAGCAAGCAGTGGAACACAAACGGGTATTACTACATTATGCACATCAGATCTTAACTGATATTGACACTTTAGCGCGTTAATTTACGACCTCAAATCGACCTACTAATGCAGCTAAATTTCTACGCTAATTAAAAGTTACTATAATGAAACTTCTTTCATATACTGTAAGCTCGATACGAGAAGTTTGTGACCTGTAAAATAACCAACTCGACTAATTTTCCGTCATTATCCGACATTATCCCGATCCTAACCAACGTGGAAGGAAAAAGAAATAATAAAAAAATATAAACATGGTTAAATCGATATCCTCCTCTCGTATCGTTGCATGGTTAATTATAAAAGCAATAAAACTGAATAATCCACTTAACCCAACCATTATGTTTTATTATCACAGTAATTATTTTAAAAAATAATAACTTTTAATTTTTATTTTCAAAAGAAAGAAAGAAAGGAAGAAAAAAAATTAAAGCGGTATAGAGTAAGTAAACTGACTCATTTGTATGTCTCATTACTCAACAACAAGATGTCTTTTGTTGCAGTCCATTATCGCACCATGAAGAGGAAGGAAGTAACTTGGATCTTATCACTTTAAGCCATTACTAAATGCCATGTCGTTTAGTACTCGGTTCGCCACTATTCTGACGTTTGACAAACTAAAATGACGCCTTGCAATGCAGGAAAGCGTGGCAACCCGCATGCAGCGCGCAGCAAGCGTCCACAGTAATCTCTCGTGCCACTAAGAACCTGCCAAGAATTAGGAGTATGGCAAGATGGAAACCAACCGAGAGGAGGAAGAAACAAAGAGGGAAGGTGGAACGAAAAAAAATAATTATAAATAATGAAATAAAAAATAAATACTGGAGTAATACAATAAATAAGAAGGGAAATTATTTCTTGCCGGATCAAGAATTAGGGGTTAAAACTACACGTGTAATAAATTTTCATCCTTTTCTCCTTTCAACTGGCCGCTTCTAATTTAATTACCAGAGCACCATAATTCAATAGAAGAGAAAAGAAGAAAGAAATTGTTGGGTGGATGGCTAATGAACTTAGTTGCCCACTGTTATTTAAGGTTTTCAGCATACACTTTTTAGCCCTAACATCATTCAACTTTTAGGTGGGGAGGCTTAAGAGTTTAGTTTAATGAAAGTTACTCATATTAGATGATGAAGAAGGAAAATGGGAAAGGGGGGAAAGAGAAAGTAGAAAAAAAGGCTTTATTAAAAAAATTCTTTTTTAAAAATGACATAAGATGAAGGAGTAAATAAAGATGCGCCTTAAGATTCATTTTTTTAAGGAAAAAAAACGGCATTCTTCATTAAAACACCGCGTCAAGAAAATATTAAGCATGTTGAAATGTTTTGTGAATTATATGACGCGTGAAAGTTTCCACAATTTCTTTTTCCATATGATATAAAATGCAGACTTTTTTGAATTTGACAAAAAAATTTCTTAAAATTTCTGCAGTGATGCGTTTTGCTGAGTTGTCCCTCATATCCCTCAGTGGATAGTGGATACCCATAATTCAAAGGTACAAATCCCTATTTATACTTGGTTTTTTTTATAGTGTTGGATTATGTTACATCTAACCTACTAATGCAGGGTACAAATAAAAACCTTGGCGTGCAAATCTCACTTAACACCTTATTTGAACCCAATTTTTTTACAAGTGGCAGAATGAATTACAACTGTGTCACGATGTTTGCTTAGATCCTGTTCCTGTTACATTGAAGGACGACATAAAACAGTCCAATATCAGAAATGGAAGACGACTCCCACATTTTTCGTAATAACTGCTGCATGACACGAGTGTTTTTAATAAAAGCCCACATCAACTGAGACTCGGAACATCAAAATTATTTTTTTTACTCATTCTGCGGGATTTAAAACGTTTTTTTTTAAAAAAAAAAACAAAAATGTGCCCTTAAGTTTAATTTCTTGCATATTGCCGTCGGTTGAGTATCGATCAACAAAAACATTTCAGAATTTTCTTCATTCACTTAGTCGTTTTCGGTGATCTCTCTAAGGTATCGATGACAATAACAAAGATATTCACTCTCTCCTCTTCAATTAATTCCGATGGACTTTTCGAGACTGTACATAAAAGCTAGTTGATTCCCTAAAGAGCTTTTCTATTTTCCCTTTAGTGAGCTCGCGCATCAAACTCTTAAATTAAATTTACTTTACTTTGCACTATTTTTTTTTTCATTTCATTTTCAAAAAATACTATCACGTTCGAATTTCTAAATATTTGATACCGTCATACACGCAGATTACCCAATGTGTGTGTGTGTGTGTGTACAGTTTACATTGATTTTTCATGTAAAAATCCCCCAAGAGCCCGAAACGACTTTTCCTAATTTGCTTTACAATTTTTTTCTTACTTTATAAAACACACTAAATATGCAGAAAATTTCTAAATATTTGCAACCCTCATGCTTTGCCACTCTCACAGAGTAAACATTGATTTTTCAATGAAAATCCTCAGGTGCCTAAAACTAGTTTTCGGTGGGAAAACAAAACGCAATAATCATCAACTAAAATTTTTAGTGCGTATTCTAAACGAGTGCTGAGTATATTAAGTCGTATTACGACCGTAGCCCGTTTCAAAAAGATCTTAAACTTTAATAGAAACAAAAAAAAAATAGCCTTTAGTAAACTTTTTATTAAGGCAATGAGGTGGAAAATGCTCAGTTGTAATCCTTGCAATATAAATTAAGGAAGGAAAAGGAGCGAGTTTTGTGGCTGACTCGTTTCCTGATGCACCAACATCAAGACACCACGTGGCTTTTTCTGTCGCTGCTCTTATTACCAAGATGCATGGGGCACTAATGGATAAAATGACTGGCCAGGGCTTTAACACAACGCGAGAGGGACTTCCTTACGACTGCAAATGCACACCTACAAGCAGCTCGAGTGGCAAAGTGCTAATCAAAATCCTTCACTTCTTTTTTCTCAGCGAAACCAAGAGAAAACACGAGCATTGTAGCATCAAGAAATTGCAAACTGACGTTTTATTATTGCCGCAAATGCAGTTCTTTTTGTTTGTTTTTTTCTTTTAGGGAAGGGGGAGAGGGGGTTTTGCAGTAATTAGGAAAATAAATTAAATTTTAAAGAGATTTTTCAAGGTCAAGAAATAATCTTTTTATGCTCAAAACGTAATAAACTTGCGGTTAAAATATCTTCGCATTAACCACCCGCCGCTTTGCAATAGCGTTGTTGCCTAGTTCTGACACCAGGGAGTTAAATAAACCGTTCTGGGTTTAAAGTAAACAACATCACGGCAGTTTGAAACTACTTTAAATCCACAACAAGTTCCAAAAGTTACTATAAACCATCACGCGTGAGTCGTGAAATCCTTGAGAAAGTATAAAATTCCAGCCCCTGGTGACGGAAATTTGAACTTTTCCAGCAGGTTGCGCAGGTTGTTAAAACCATGGCATATAGTGTAATAGAAAACTGTAAGCGAGTTATGTAATTAGCTGTCCATACTTGACACCTGTGAGTAACAGGACTCTATTTTAATCAATAAACATAATTAATTAGCTCATTTTAATGCACAAATCAAAATTATCAACTGAATAACTGAATATAATGTGGATAATCTGCATGACAGATAAAACAGAATTGCACCGACACGAAGAACAGATCGATACTTCACTTAGGTACTGTGGTTGACTTTACTTTTTCCCTTTCATTCATTCGCCAGACTTTAAAACAACACAACAACCATTCCACCTCTGGTCCTCTTTTCCTTCCTCGACATAATTTATTCTAACCAAAAGCACATTCTATCTAATGTTACTTTTCACTTATCAACTTTAAATTAAAGTGTACGGCAAGAACATACTCAGGCTGACCACTTTTCTATAGGCCTACCTACACTTAAGAAAAAAGGTACTAAAATGGTTGTAAAGAGGTTACAATAATGTTGTACCTGTTGTATCTCTTCAAGATACAACATATTAACTATATATTATAGGGAATTTGCGCTGATGCAACTTATAAGACTTATCTTATGACTTATGACCATGTGAATAAAATGGCTATAATCATAATTCATATGTCATAAGATAAGTCTTATAAGTCGCACCACCGCAAACTCCCTAATGTCTTTAATAGTAAATGTTTACAACTTTAATGGTTCAGGTGTAGATGTTGTAATGGTTAAAACATCCAATCAACATTTTCTGTCGTTTTGTTAAGTAATACCCCGGCCAAAAAGATATGTTGGCCTCGCCCACAAATAGGGGAAGCATTGCAGGGAATGCCTACTGCAGCATGGGGACGTGCTGCACCTTGTAAAGCTTCCTCCCCTTTTAGGCCAACATTTCTTTTTGGCCGGGGTAATACATCTAGAAAATTGCATGTTGTAATTTTAATACTTATAGAAACATTAGGCGCGTTCAATGTTAAAAATCAAATTCTGATTTTGATTTTGTGATGCCTTTTTCGTCATCACATCGTTATTGCGCAGCTGCAACAGCTAATAATTGCTTTTTTATCCACTTAAAATTTAAATATGCTAATATTTACGTCACGTTTGTGACGTTTTTCACTTCAAACTAGTGGATAAGTGAAATTCAAAATCAAAATATAATCAACTCTTTCGGTCAGTGATCAGAATTCGTTTTTCTGCGAGATTTAACTTATAATGTCGTAAAAAACGTCACAGTCATGACGTAAACATTAGCATAATTAAGATTTGAAGAGATAAAAATCAATTATTAGCTGTTGCAGCTGCGCAGTAGCGAAATGATGACGAAAATTGCATCAAAAAATCAAAATCAGAATTTGATTTTGATTTTTAACATAGAACGCGCCTAATGAAAGCAAATGTCATAATGTATACTGTAACAAAACAATACGATAAATCCTACAACCCTATGTTGTAATGCACACCACACTCAAGTTGTAATGAATAATACCTTAAGGTTATTTTGAATGCAACCGTGTTGAGTATAACCTAAGGTCATAATAAATATAACATCGATGTTGCATAGGGCATTACAACAGATATTGAAGTTGAAAAAAAGCTTACAATTCACAGATTGTACTGAATACAACACAAACTATACAGTATATTACGGTATTTATGTTGTGAATCCCCACCCTTATTTTTCTGAGTGTAACTTTAATAGTAATGTTGATACAAATGCATAAAACATATCCCAATATGAAAAATCTTTGAAATTCATACAGCAATAAATCATTCCTATGATGCAAATAGCTTTTTCACATTATCTATGCACACAAATTTGAAATATACGTATTTATCCTTCCCAAAGACAAAGAAAAAAAAATGAAAAATAGAACCAAAGCTATCCAAATTGCTTCTTGCGGTTAAAACTGGAATTTGATCCAACTACAAGAACCACCTTTTCATTCGGACATGAGCTCACATACCAACTTGACACTTATTGAAGCCTGATGGATGATGCTGCAGCATCCGAGCACATACATATAATCTCGTGTTTGTCACAACATTCTCTAACTGCTGTACTAGTGTTTGATGAATAAGTAAATTTCATACACTAGTAGAGAAACGCCACCATGCTGATTGCACCAAATTCAATGGCATTACTTACCGAAATAAAACCTTGATCCATTCGGATATAATGTGAATTGGTAGTAAATTACATTTGACACATTCTTCACGCATTCTAACACATCAGGCGATCCAAGCCAAACCGCATGCTGTATACACAATACGACATAAGCATCGCTTACATAGATAAACCACACATTTTTCTATACGATTTCATTTCTTTTTTCTTTTCATTCTCTTTAATAATAAAATCCAATACTGCATCGGACAGAAAACTTTGATTTAATATATCTGGGAACTGCTGACAGCTTCATTTTTCATGTACCAACCCGTATACCCCCCTCCCTTTCAAAAAAAATAGAAAGAAAAAATCAAATATTTTCTTTCATTAAAACATTCCTACACATGAGCAGCTTATCATTAACACATTTAATGAACGCTTTTCACAACTGTTTAAGCATGTTTTTCATGTATAATTAAGCAAGACGCGGGAGACCACCCATCGTCGTCATAAAATCTCATGCTAATTCGTTACTCGGGAAATACAAAAGAGCAACCTAAACAAAATGTTGTGAATTTGGCTTTAACGTCTTAATCAAAACGGCGGGAGGTTAAAGCCAGCTATGACAAACTTAAAGTGATGCAGTAAATTAAGTTTACAATATGCAACACACAACAAGTATGGCAATGTATTTTTTTTTTCTTATCAAAGTCTATTCTCTTGAAAAAGAGCAAAACAAAAAAAAACCTTAATGAAAAATAAATGGGGTTCATTTAAATGCCAAAATAGATGACGGGGAAAAAAAAAAAGAAAAAAAATCAATCCTACTAACAAATAAGGCAAGGAAATAATGCTATCACACTTCTGAGAAATAAAAGTGCAGTATTAAAAAAAAAATAAAAGTCAAGAAAAAAAATCTCGTCTTCCTTAACAGTTGATGCGACATAAATTCTGGAACATTTTCCTGCAAAGCTTTCAACAAACTTTATAAGCTATAAATTTTTCTTTAAAATTTTCCATTAAAATTGAACTTGCATAACAAGATGAGGCTAAATAAATAAAGAAAACTAGGGTAAAGTTAAGAGAGAAAAAATTACCTTATTCGTCAACAACCCTGAGCTCAAATTATGAGGTTTAATATTGTCATACGCACTCGCACGAGGGGGAACTGAAGGGATTAAAATGTTGTTATTGAGAATTAATGTGACTTGTGAAGCGCTAATGCCTTCAATTTGCTCGATCCGATGCAGTAAAAGCAAAGCACAACAATTTCCACCAAAGAATTGGATGGAGAGGGGCGGGGAGTAAAAGAGAGAGAGAGAAGAGAGGAAAGAGAAGAGGGAGAGAAGAGAGTTTGTGCTAAAGAGGACAAATCCTTAATTTCCATTGACAATTAAGCCTAAATGGAGGCACACTAAGAAGATGAAGAAGAATACACACACTTCATTATCAGTGTTCAATATGATAAGACGCAGACAAGCAGAGAGTGAGGCAGTATGATGAGGTAGAAGCGAGTATATGGAAAGCGAACAGACTTCATTACAAACAAATATTAAAAGGCAACCATTTTGCCTAACATTTTAACCCTTTGCATACAAATTCGGGGGCGCTATATTAAAAGCTGATTCAACATTCAATTTAACAAAGGTCAATTTGTTCACACCATAGGAGGTCTTAGAACAAACTAAGCGCAATCTCAACACTTGTTTATTGCATTACGGGTTGAGGTATAACTAAGACAATAAACAAGAATGGTGGAAAAGAGAAGGAGCATCAGCCTCCATTGCACTAATTATTGGCAATATGCCAGAGAAGTGTGTTAAGGAGAGTCGGCCGTTAATTGGTAGAATGTCGCGCACGATATACGAGCACAAGCAAAAATCTGTACAAGAGGAGGGCGGGGTCAATATCTCTTGCGAGAATATATATTTTTATTTTTTTTATTTCTCTTTTTATGATTCTTTTTCACGCATATTTCACCTCCACCCTGTCTCGCATCACGGATGAAATTAGCTTTAATTTTACGTCTTTTTTTCCCTCTCTCTCTCTCTCTCTCTAACTCTCTCTCCTTTTGAAAATAAAAATATAAGCACGTAATTTTGCCTTTTGCTTTTGCTTTTGCATCTCGGCAACGGCTCGTCTGCACGTAACTCAAGCAACCATCTTGTCTGCGATTGGATTTCTATCACTACTCGTACACTGTCGAGTGCTGATTTTCTCTCTCGTTGGTATGGCTACTGGTATCCGATTGTTCATTTAAGACGATTAGTCTTTCTTGTTGTATTTATTGGCTGGGGCTCTCTGTTTATCTTTATTTTCTCTCGCAGATTATTCGCATAAAAATCCGTATTAATTTATTGGGAAAAAAATATTTCAATAATAAAAATGAAGCCTTAGAAGAAAAATCTACAGAAGGTATGCATCGATTTATGCAGATTTTATGCACTTTTGTTAAAAACTTAGAGCTTTATACAGCTTTCTGGAAATATTTTATAGTTTCCAGTCAAATTTACAATTTGATCATGCAGATTTTCCACAAAAAACTTTTTTTTTCTCCCTGTCTCTCTCTCCCTCTCTCCAACAGCGGATAATCAATGAACTTCGAATAAAACTTCCAAATAAATGTTGTTTTCCTGTCTCCGCAAACAAAAAAAAAATCAAGACACATTTTTCACGTCAAATGATTGAAATCTCGTGTATTCTGATAAATTGCTAAATTTGTTATGAATTTATCTAACGTAGCACCTATAAGGATTTTTGAAAGGTTCAAAGCTGAAAAATAGTAGCCGTTGTGTAGAGCAGAATACAAATAAAATCTTAACTTGTGCCATAGCAACAGTAAAAAGAATACGCCAAACAGCCCATACGTGATCACGTAGTCCACTTGCCACGTTCTTGAGTGTGGAGATGTGTTGTCCAAGTGGTGGAACATGAAGCATTTGAATGAAGAGATGAAAAGCTCGGAAAAGAAAAAAAACTTTTTTTTTCTTTTTCCCCTCCCAGAAAGAGACTTAGCCCTTATGAAGTTCAATGGGAAAGGAAATTGGGAAACGTGACAAGATTGAAACCAAAAGTACATTGAGTTGAGTTTTCTTACAAGAACTGCCACACATGGCTTCTAACAACAAAACACCATATAACACCGAGGAAGAAAGGAAAAAAAGATGGAAAAAGTCACACGCAAGAAAAACAACCGAGATTCGAGATTAGCCCGTATCCACAACTCATTTCCTCTTAACGTTCAAATAGAAAATAAAATGAAAAACTTTTATTTTTATTATTACTTTTTTTTCTTTCTCTCTTTTCAACTTTTATTATTCTTTTCACAAAAGAGCTGTTGTGGTTCAAAAGAGCGGGTTTCGACTTTGCAACATATCTGCTACCAAAACCCATTACTCCTGAAAAGTATAAATTGCTGTAACGTTGTCCGACTGCTCGTTTGTGACCCAAAACAACACCTTTAGTCTGCGAGGGGTCCGTGTTACTTTACTGGCAACTAACGTTGTTAATTTGATGTTGCAATGAATTAATCCTTCCTAACTAGAAAACAAACACACATTCGAAATCAATAGCAATCTGGAATAATTTAATTTCATTCTTGCATCCCTGACTCCCGAGTCGAAGCCGAACTTCATCGACAACAGGTTTCACTCGGCTGCAAATGTTCCATACTGAAACTAAATTCGTTTCTAATACAGACGTCGCCTTTTGCAAGATGACGTTTTCACTTTTCGAAACATTAAGTGGACATGCGAAACTATTGTTTCCTGACACGTCTAACCCCGACACGTCACGTATCTGCATTTCAATTCGTGGAAACGTGACTTTCCGTGACCCGAATCTTGAGTTGGATCGTTTAATCTTCCCTCGAAAACAGGCCTCCTCGCAACCACTTACATTCCACTATTTTCTATTACAAAACACGAGAGTACGTTTCTCAGAAGGTATATATATATATATATATAAAGTAAAAAAAAAAAATTCCAAAAATGTTTAATGTCGTTTTCTATTGAATTAAACGACATTTGTGGCTTTACCCTCGCATTTGTACCTCGGATATATAAAGAAATTAACCTCGCGCACCTTACAAGGCGCTGCAAAGATTAAAATCAAGTTTACCACCAGACTTGAAGCAGAAGCAATCAATATAAACGAACGAAAAAAAAAATAGAAGAAAAAGATAAAACGGAACAGTTTAGCGATCGCAATCTATCACTGCGCTAAAAAAGAAAAAATACCTCTTAAAAAAAATACCAGAATTCTAAAATCTGAGAAATGTGCCCTTTGATAATGGGGAAACGAAAAGAAAGAAAAAAAAAGGATCCAAAAAGAAAAGAGAACGAGAGAAAAGAGAGATGAAAGATTTCTATAACCACACCCTGAAAAGGAAGATCAATCAGACACAGATGTCACACGTGCTGTCACACTCACTCTTTTTCTCTTGGTCAGTGAAGGCAATAACACGCTCTTTTCTTGCATGTTTTTTAATCTCGCCAAACTCAGCCTTTTCCCTTCTCTCTTTTCTTTCTCTCCTCTCCTTCTACCCTTGACCTGATGGATGACTGATATCAAATCTCATTGGTGAGAAACGAAGAATTCCAAAGAAGCAGAAAAAAAAGAACAAATGACTGCACGCCACAGCTACCGAACAAAACTATGTTCGAGACTAGAATTAAAGGCTTTTCAATAAAACTGGCGCCGAGTTATCTGTCAGCGGGCTAAAATTCTAAGAACCCACCGGGAAAGAAAAAAAAGAAGTATCACAAGAGAAGGAGGGGGAAGGAAAAAAAAATCAATCTTCCAATATTTTACATGGTTAAAGGATGGATGAAAAATGATGTGAATTTTTTTTTTTATTACAAACTGGAAACATCAAGGGACAAAAATTGGATTGGTGTGTGTTGAATGTGATGAGTTGGGAAGAGTAGAATTTTTCAACAACGTATCCACACGCCATTAGTCCTAAAGCAGGTCCGAGACCTCAAACAGTCCTCTCCAATTAGCGCATTGACCTCGCACGTGACATCCACCCATGCACACACCAATTCAAGAATTGAACTTCGCAACGCCCCCACGCCCACATCCACCAGGAAATGGAAGACATTTGCTAGAGAATGAAGAGGTGACGAGGTCCACCCTGGTAAATGATACGAAATCTCGAGGAGAGGGACGCCCTGTGTTTTCAAGTGTTCGTCATTAATGGCAAACGTGGTTAGTAACAACTGCAATTAAATCAAACGTAATTTAATAGGAACGTAGAGAGGGGAAAAAATCCAATTTACATTTTCGTGTGCGTCTGATAATTTTATTTCATTTATTTGTTCGTAATTTTATTTATTTGGATTTTGGAAAAAAAAAATATTAATAACTTTCAAAATGAGGTCGTGAATTTCCCTATCGAAATGCAATTTCAAATTCGACAATTTCAGAATTCAATATTGTTTTTTTTTTTTTTTGCAATATATTAATTTTTTCCCCTTCCCATTTTATTTATTCCCACTTCCAACGCCGAAGAAGCGTGAAAATAAAAATTCAGGCGTTAAATTTACAGCGCTCAGTATTCCCAGTCAATCAATACACGGCCATACATTAGAGTGTCAAAGGAATGAACAACAGGATCAATTGAAATCCAACTTGCATTGGGTCAACGAGACTCGCCAGATTATTTTTAGGCCCTGACTTATCGAACGGACACTGGAGAACCGTGTCTGAATGATGTTGCAAGTGCCCTTTATCTTGTTTCCATCTTTCTGCCAATAAGTGTGGACGTTTGCCTGTTCCTTCTCTTGTCAAACCTTCCATACTGGTGGAAATAATTCACTTCGCGAAGAAATACATGACAGACTTCGCCATGGCGGTATAAAAAATTGATACTATATTTCCAAAAAAATAAGTAAATAAAAAAAAAACGATTTAGAAAATACATACATCACCTTAAATTATTGCCATATTAACCCTTAAAAAAATTTTATTTTTTATAAAATACTATCAAATGATGGCTTCCTTATACCTATATTAAATTTCAGAAAACATTAAAGACGCCTTTCATTGAAAATCGATATTATTTCATTCTTATACCAGTAATTATCAGCACTTTTCTTTTAACCACTATTCAGATGTCACATAAATGTCATTGGAGACTTTTACTTCAAATATACGTCGATATGTGGGTCGCTCCTACAAACCAGTTGACAAGCATTCATTTTCCACTACAAAATTATACCAATATTTTATGCTAGTATTACCTTAAACTCAGTACTCACCCTCATACCGCATGTCATGCACAAGGCAGTTTTCATTTCCATCAATAAATAAATGCATAAAACCACGACACGACGAGACGAAATAAGAAAAAAGTCGGAAAAGGAAATTATTTTGATGGGTTTTTTTATTTGCTTGTTGATGCCGTATTATTTAACGTTGATGGATGCGGAATTTTATTAGACATGATTTTAGATGATGTGTCTAAATATGGCGACATTCTAAATGTAAAGGTTTCGAAAATAGGATAAAAATAGAAATTGTCAAATTGTGGTGAAGTGGAGTGAAGTGAAATGGACAACGTATGTCGTGAAAAATTACTGAAACAAAGATTTCCTCGGAGATATCAAATCCATCTTATGTGAGTACTGAGTTCCTCCCTGTGGTTTATCGGAGTACTAGCTTAAAAGCAAGCAATGGTATATTGTCAATTTAGCTTGAAATCGAAGTTCTCCTTTTATTTTTTATTTACTTCATATTTTATTGTTTACTTTTCCAAGTAGATTTTCTGAGAATTCTCTGAAATTTTCAAATGATGCTTTATACTTCCGTCTCTTGACACAGTAGAAATTTTTGATGAATTTTCAATCAAATATTCCTCAAGCAGACGTTCGTAATCGTGGTTTGTTAAAAGTATGTTTTCATACTGTGACTTATTAATAGAAGTATATTGATCCCTCTTTAAGTTCCCTGACTTTTTTTTATTTATTTAATTTCATTTTTCAACCTGGGCTCATTTTCATTTGCCATTTTGCATTAAAGCTAAAAAAATATAAAAAAAAAAAAAAAAAAGTTTCCCTCAGACACGTTTAGTTACTAACCTTTCTTCAATAAAATAAGCCTAAGAGAAGAAAACTTTCTTTTCAAACAAAGTAAATATGAGAATATATTAAAATGAAAGAAAAAAAATTCTCAGCCAGCCAGCCAGCCACACACCCACACACAAAACTTGGAATTTCGTTCCAAGATTTATTCAATTTGGCACAAAAATCTCATCTCCAACTCTCCCCCCCCAAAAAAAAATGAGAGAAAAAAAAATTAGGAATTCAGAAAATGTAAAATCCCAACTAATTTCCCCGCTTGCTTTATGTACGTATTGTAGATCGAGTCAATTCGGGTCTGAGAACAAGAGTGATTGATAAATAGTGTGCCAAAACAACTGTATCAGTTTGGAACATATTGTTATAGTTTAATGATGATTTACTGTAACATCTGGCCATGGCTAATTAAACTGTATGTAAACAAATGATGCATATGAACACATTGATTATTTCCTAACTATATATTGATATCCTTTAAAACTCCCCTCCTTTCACCCTCTTGAAACATATTAAAGAGTAAATGACATTACAACCCTTCATCATCAACTCATTATGCTGTTTCAGCACTTTTTATTCGCTCGTTTTTTTAAAAATCTCATTTTAAAGGTTCAGAAAAGGCTCGTTGTGCCGAGCCGAAGAACATCTTAAACCCTATCAAAAGAGGTATCTCTGGCTTTTTAAACCAAACTACAATCTCCAACACACTTAATCCTCTAATCATCACCACTTTGATTCTTTACACTGGCTACTAAAATGAAAGTTATAAAAAAAAGGGAAAAGAAAAGAACACAGACGACATCGCTGGCTCTATTCTTTTCCTATCGCGATCAAAAAGACTTAGACATGTTGAGTTTCACTCTTCACCAACTCCCCACTAGAAGTCGTTAGATTTAAACAGTTAAGATAAGAGAGTAAACGGGGGACTTCTTCAAACCATCAGTCTTTGCTAGTGATAGTGCACGTGCAAGGGAAATCTACAGTAGCAATACACTCCTCCTCCTTCCCAAGAAGCCCAGCAAGCATCAGCCAAGATAAAGCCAAAAGCCCAGCACAACGTGATGTGACGTGGTGATCTACGCTTGATTCATCTCAGCATCGCTTGACCCAATAATTTTAAGCAAAGCAGTCGAAACGAAGCGAGTTGCTGCTGTGTATAATCAAATTAAGAAAGTTCACCAGGTAGATAGAATAATATAAAATGAGAAATGAAAATGCTGCTAAGCTTATTTAATAAGTGTGTCGCTTTAATCCCTCCTACTTTTGTTTATATCTGCAGGCCAAGTGCCATTGAAACATTAATTAAGTAGGCATTATTAATTTCATTCGTCCTCCTTTTCACCTTTAACGCCGGAATTTTAACTCCCTCCCGCAACAAGGTTGCAGTCGTGGCAGCATTATAAAAATCAACATTAAAAAAGTGACTTATTATCTTTTCGATGAACGGTTGCTCCCGAATCGTTTGCACGCAACCGTGCATTTACAGGATTAAAATCTCCACAGAAATATGTGAACCCGATCGCAATTCGCAATTCCAAAAGAATGCGCAATCCAATCGAACTCGTTTCCCTTTAAAAAGGAAAGAAAGGGCTGGCTTTACCCACATGCGCAGTAAGAAAAAGGATACAACAAATATTTGATTCATTTCATTACGAGTTGACATTTCTGATATTTTACCCCTGCGCCTTCCGGCAGACATGTTTTCTTCGCTGCATTACCCTTGTCAAAATTCTTTAACTGCAATTTTAAATTGCCTACAGAACAGGGGGTAAGGCTCTCACTCACCCCATAGGGCTTTCCAGCGTGTGATTGCACGGGAATCTTTATATATTTTATGTGTGATGTGTATATGCAAACAAAATGTGATGTTTAACTGGTTTCCAACGTTTTATTCGCAGGGTTACGGGTTGGGTTACGTACGGATGTGTGTTTCGAATTTATTCGTATTGTGTATGTGGTATTTGATCGGCAGAGAACTCACATATATAAATCAACCCACAAGTGTAATCCCGCGTTGTTTATTAATGCAATGCCTGGCAACAGATTGAGTGGAGCAAACAAGAGTAAATCAAACAAGGGTCTAAGTGTTGCAATTGTGAAATAAATATTTGTAAACCATAATGATGGGTTGGGGTTCAATTGCAAAGCAATTATAAAATTAACATTAAAATGATTATTTATAATCGGTTTTAATCCCTTTTCGATATTGCACAGCTTGATCGTCTGCCTATCCTATTCAGCATAAAGCTTAGGTTCCACTTCCACTCTATCCAACAACGGCACGGCGGCTCTTCTGATCGGATAAATCTCAGTTACTGTTGATACAATTGAATATTTACGCTCGATTCCGTTTACGGCGACACTTCGAGTGTAGTAAAATCTCCAGGTTTATCTTTGAGGAAGAATTTTACTGCTAAATGAAACTTTTTTTCCTTTGCAATGCAACTGTGGTTTTAACAAGTTTCTTCCTCGTGCCGCTGTGTCGTATGCAATAAAAGCAAATCGTGACTAATAATCGAGGAGAAAAATTGAACAACAAAGTTCGAAATGAGAACGACTTGTAGCAACTAGTGGACAGCTGGTTTGAAAAGCTACTCTAAAGCAAGGCCTTTTGACTCTTCACACAGTAATCAACGCTTAGAGCAAGAGAGAGAAAAAAAAACGAGCAAAAAGGGAAAAAAATCTTTTCCTCTTGACTTTTTTTTCTTTTCCCCCACTCGTATCTTGTCTTTAGGAAATGATGTTGCACCATGCAGTTTAACGAAGCTAAAGTGTCGATGCTAACATCTGCTTCCTCCTTTTTCTTTTTTTTTCTTTTTTCCTTTTCGTGTCCGAAATTGATTCCTAATGACAACAAGTTTTCACCGCTCGCATTTAACAGAACCTTAATCAATGTGAAATTAGTCAATAGCTGCCAGCAGTGTTCGGGTGCTTCTAATCAACTTGTTCTGATGACCAAAACAAAACGGCTCGAATCAAAGTCGGGGAACAACAGGCGCACACTGTACTCGGGATCCGTAATTACAAAGGACCGTGTGGCAAGGCACAACACACTCACACAGCAACACACACGTCGACTCGCAAACTTTTTCACTCCTAATAACTCGAAATGCACCAAATGCTTTGCAGTAAAGTTTCACATCGGGGAGCTTTTACTTCCCACCTTCTCTCGTCGTAACGAATTTTCCCCTCGCCTCTCCTAGAGAATTCGGGGAGTAATTACAAAAATTAGTGGGACTAATTAAGCGCAGCTAATGAGTGCTCGTTTTTAAATATTTCACACGAGAAAGCCATTTTTTACTACCAAAAGAAGATGTATTTTGATTCGCATGTTGACCAAGAAGCAATTTCAACATCTTAAAGGATTGGCGAATGCCCGAGGAAATACATGTCCTGGAGACTTAATTACTGTACCAAGCTGAAAAGGGAAAAGAGAGAGACGACGACGACGACGACGACGACGGGTGGAAAAAATAAAGAAACCTTATTGGTTGCCATGCGAGCACACACATATACACACACACACATCAAACTCGACTCGAAAAGCTTATTAGATCCCCTAGTGAAAGGGATTTTAATTAATTAAAATCTTTTCAACTTTACTCAGCGGCACCAAAACAAGAATAAAAGTTCTTCTTCTTCTTCATCTTCACTCCTTCACTCTGTCCTAATCATTTCAGAAAGATGAACGTCAAAAAAATTTCTCCCCTTAATTATCTAAATCCCTTTCACTTTAAATTCTTTATTACATCCATTTCTTTCTTTTTTATTCTTATTTTTTCTCTCACTCTTTCTCTCCCTTCCCTTCATTTTTCCAGTTTCATCTCCACCTCGTCCCCAGTTAGGCCTAATTGTGAATTCTCATCACGGACCACCACCACCAATATGGATGTAGAAAGCTCACCGAACTCGCAATCACATATGCATTAATTAAGCACACATCATTTTTCTCTTTTCTCTCAACATTTTTTTTACCTTTTTATATTATTAAAAGAAAAAAATTAATTTAAAAAAGAGGGAACGAGTAGTAAAGTAAATAGATGAATAAAATGCGATGGAATTGTTAAAACAGCAACGAAATTAGATGATTGTAAATAGGTTTTGTTCACTCGTAGTGTTTCCTCCACAAGTAAATCTTCAGCCACACGTAATATTGCCTCACAGGCAACGGCACACTTTCAACGCCATCCCTTATTGATTTTCATTAAGTGAGATTCACCGAGCCACCCCTTTGGCTACAGTGTTATAGTGAGTGAGTAAAGCGAGTATCGAGCAAATTATATAGCGGTACAACCTTCTGCGGTTTCGTTAATATCGAGAGAACTCTGACGGAATTAAATCTCTATTCCAAGTGACAATCTCACCTAAAGCTTATTACAACGCACACTCTCCTCTCTTTCGTTCTCTCTCTCTCTCTCCGCGATTCATTTTCCGCGTTCGGATTAAGTACTGTGTGTAGTTTTCGGCGTTAACTAACCGCTTTTACTAAATCGGTAACTAGATATTTCCAATCTGTATACCCCCACTCCCACTCTTTTAATAAAATTAAATGTCATTGCACTAATGAAATCGCGTTATATGCGCCTTAATCATGCCACACGAGCCATTTTCGTATTTCTCCAAAATTGCAGACGATTTTTTTTTAAAAAAGAAAAAAAGAAATAAATGAATGCAACTCAAAGTTTAAGACCCATTAACAATAACGATCATTAGGCATGTAGTTACGGTTTTTATTTCCCTCAATTAGACATTTGATGCATAAAAAAAGACGGAGATAAAATCACAAACAAATCAATCAAACTCTCTTATTTCTAACTTCCGTATCGATAATAATGATAAGTGGTAAATTTTTTTTGCACTTTAAACTCGTTAAAGAACAGCATCTTCAAAAATATCAACAAAAAATTGTTGACTTTAGGCTACCCAAAAAAAAGTAATAAGAAAAAAAAAAAAACGGAAGCTGGGGATTTATAAAAATTTAAGACAGTTACGATGTCAATGGCTCTGACACACACTATGAAATATAAATCTAGACAACCATTTGAGCAGCATTTTATATATATGTACTGCAGTATATAGATATATATATATATATAAAAACATTTTTTTCTTGATTTTGTGGTTAGTTGCTGTCGTTGCAGTTACACGCCGATGTCATGACAAACTTAACATGTGACTGACGCAAATTGAAGCTGTATTTTCCATCAAATACTCTTACTGCTACAATACGAATGTTCCTGTTTAATGTTTCAGTGAACAGGACAGACATCCCATCCCATCCATCAGTCACCTTTGGTATTTCAGTTCTTAGCTGCAAATGGAAAACTGCAGGATCGGTTTGCTTAATTCATTCCTTAATGCGACCAGAGATTGAGTTTAGACGTCTGAGTGATCTGGAGTTATCACGTTTTCAGACATTTTCTCGAATTACGACTTCCGTATGCATGCAGACATTAAATTATAAAGAAAACCTTGTTCTACATATATAATTAACGATATAATACACGTTGTGCATCCAATAAGAGACCCGTATGTCACCCATGACATTACAGATTGCAGCACTGCAAATATAAGAGTTCACATTACACATACTCCAAAACATGCGTGTCCTGTTTCATACTCACGAGATAGGAATGCACGATGGAATCTCAATAAAATATCAGTTTATCGACTCGACTTTATTTGCATCATGTTTTCCACAATTTAATCCATCTTAACCCACGTTTATTAACATCTCACAACCGGCTCTGCGCATTTCCGAACCCCTGCTGAGCGAAATGTCGACACTCAGATTAAAATTTATTACAATCTATTTATTGCCGTGGTCTGCATCAAGAAAAAATAAAAATAAAAAAGGAAACAACTGCGTTTAAAAATTGATATTCTAAACCGTTTAAAGCAAAGCTTTCTATACCCGTTTCTAACTAATAAAATTTGTCTCTGCCTCTTTCCATTTTCTCAGAAGCCTAAATCGAAAGCCGCGTTTAACAAATGAGGAAATATACAGCCAGCATGTGTAGGCTTACACGTGTATTGATCAACAAGTAAACAACAAAAAAAACTTGAGCTGGTATATGGGCACGCATCATTACACATGCATTTTATAGGTCAATATTGTGTTAGTAGTAACACCCACTACTAGACAGCTAATCACGGTTTTGATGTAACTTGACTTTCATTAGTTAGTTTAGTAGTACGCCTCTATGGAGAAAAAAAAACGGCGTGGGTCTGGGGGAGTGGGAACTAACATTCTTCTATTCAGTATGAAAAAAAAAAAAATAAATAAAAAAAATTCTCCCTTGCAAACAACTTCAACTTAAAATATTTAGTCTAGCATATCGATCTCGCCTTCAATATTATAGCTTTTACTCAGTTTCTGCACGACTATAAGCAAACAAGAGTTGAAAAACTCTTTAATAATTCAAATACGGTTTTAAAGGATATGAGAGGTTTCATCTCATCATGAAATAACTACATTACATTTTTAATCCTAATTAAATAGACTCGAGTACTATATATAAAAAAATATAAAGAAAAAAATTTTCTTACCTTCATTTATCGGCGGTCTTGCTTGATATGGGACGTCTAGAAAAAGAAAAAATGTAATTAAGTATGGTAAATAAAGAGTATTATATTAAATAATGTTTGTGAATATTGATTTTTTAATATTTATAGTGTTTTTAATCTCTTTTATTTTTAAAATCGTTATGAAAAGGTATAAAAAGGAGGTTTAATGATAAGCAATGCCTAATGTCACCTTCATAACTAAACGATTGTTGGCTATTGACAAATGGACAACAGCACACAGATGGTGCTGAATTTGAAAGGCAATTCATTCCCACATAATAAACCTCCTTCCTTCTAACCCGTGCTACATTTTCCTATATTTTATTTTCTCCCCTAATGATTGATCTCCCCTTAAAGAAAATGTACTTGTTGAACTGGAAAAACACCCTCTCATATAAATTTTTTTTTTTTAGGAAAAAAAAAATCGTTTCAATTAAACAAGTCTATGCAATCTCTGGTGAAAATATTAAATTTTCCAAATAAAATTTATAAACTTGACAGTATTGGATTTTCCCACATTGACAAATCGATGCAACAAATTTCTCATAGTTTCCCCCACACAAACATAGCCGCGTATGCGCTTAAATATCCAATTTGTCTCGCCACTTATAGAGTAAATATATATATATAAAAATATCCAGTAAAAATAGGTCGAGAAAAAGGAAAACAAGACAGCAAATGTCGAGGAGAAAGCCACAGAATTTGATGATGAAACGAAAATATTTATTTTGCCTCTCTCGCCATTAAACACTGCAATTTGGAGCGAGCGTTTGGACCACTTCCGGTCGTATTAAAGGTCAGAAATTTTGTGGACACTTAAACACCACTCACGACTCGGTGATATCAAAATTTCGAGTTCATAACCCAACCGGAAGTGCCTTTTTATCTCCTCGAAATTGCAGTGCAAGTGCAATGTGGGTGGGTGAGTTTAATCGGGATCGTTTAATCCTTTGCCTCTTTTGGCGTAAAGGTCTGGAACGGTTTTGGAAAAATAAAAATAAAGGGTTGAAACATATCATCTCAACCCGCGTCCACACCTTTTTTTCAAAACCAAATCTCCTGAGCGAAGTCTCGTAAATGGGAATCAACGTGCAGCATACCAAGGAGAAGGATGTCGTGAAAGGGAAAAGAAGAAAGAAAGTAAGGGAAAAAAATACCCAAAAGATTTTCTTTTATTCTCCCCCCGTGAAAAGTCCCTAGAATGTTATACAATGCGATATTTACACGAGGATTAGCAGTCACAACAGTAATTTTACCCGAATAAAAAAAGAAAAGAAACAGGAAAAAGATCAAATTGAAAAAAGAAAATTTGAAAACTTTTCAATCTTGGCTGCCCTCCAGAGAGAGCCAGAGCAGAGCCGACCTGCGACTTAAAACACTTGAGATTTGTCACCAAGTGATGATGTTGATGGGACTTTTTCCCTTGTGCTTTAAATCAACAGATTGCAATCTCCAAATTGTATCGAGAAATCCAATAATAAATTGGGTTTCTTAAACTTTTAAACACAAATGTAAAAAAAAATAAAAATGGTAATCACAACAAACAGCAGGAAATCCTAAAAATAATTCCAATCGTTTTTAATTTTAAATCCTACATTATAATTACACAAACCCCGAGTAAATTGAAGAACGAAAGAGAAATAAAGAAAAAAAATCAAATTGCATTCCTAATGCATTGCTAATGAATCCGCATTATCGTTTTCATTGGCTCGAACCTCGAAAAAGACTTCATATTAGAAAAAAGGAAAAAAAGTACAACAGTAAACACGACTTGCAGCGCAGCCCACATTTTCCCTAGCCCAGTTTTAAGCACAGCAGGTGAAAACGATATTTTCTATAGGGCCTGTTTTCTAAACAACATGGCCGTAAAAAGAGCGAAAAATGACGGTAATAGTAATTTACGCACACCTAAACAACGCAGTTCTAACTATTTAGCTTATAAAGGGCTTACTACCGTTACGGCATCACTAACAAATGTATCGTTACGTCTAATATATTCCTCGAAAATATATTAAAACTCAAAATTAAATTCTCTTCCGCGTGTTATGAAAAACCTATAAACTTTTTTTTTACGCATTCGGTAACGGTATATATATAAAAATCACTATTTGCTACCCTGCATCGCACACAATTCCGACATTCCTTTTATCATTTTTTTTTATTACACCCAGTTTTTCGCACTACAAAATGAGACTCATTCCTCACACTTTTTTTCTGACTACACCTTCAAAATTTTGACGAGCTACCATCCTATTCCATGACAGTTTTCTAGACCTATTATGGCACATTAGAGAAGCACCTTACACTCATATCATGCTCGGATGAATGTGATGGTGCTTCCTTTGCTTAAATTCACAGACCCGCATCCTGTCGCTATCATAAATCAGTCGAGCGCACTCAGATTCAAAACGTAGAAAAATGAAGAGAAGCGTAAAAAAAAAAAATACATTTAACCAAAAATAAAAAATAAAAAAAACTTTTCCGTATTTTCATATGTGACACCAGGGTCTACTACCTTAAATTAATGTTGCCAAGACTGTTCACAAATCCTTCACAATCCAACCCGGAACTGTCTCTTCGTGCCATTTCATTTACCTCCATAGGCAATTAGATCACGCACGACACATTTACACGTAAAATATAAAAATCACACACCAGGGGTAAGAGAAAGAGGAATAAAACTGGCGCTATCTCTTTTTTATTTTAAAAGCCAAAGCTCTAAAATATGAGTTTTTGATTTTTTTTTAAAAGTATAAAAATCAAATGTTTTGGACAAATATAGTTGACAAAAAATATGGAATGGAAAAATCTTGACAATGCGAATTTAACAAGAAAGAAATGAAATGAAGTCACTTTTTTCCCCCTCCCAGTTACATTTTCTTTCCAAACGGGGAAAATTCAGACTCATCCCATTTTTCTTTAAAAAAGAAAAAAAAAATTTTTCGAGTTTCTTTCACACCAACTCGAGTCAGCTGCATTAAAGATGACTGCGAGGGCTGTTGTGGTGTGCCATCAGTTCAGAATGAACATCTGCTGATTCCTCTGAGCATGCGCACATAACACAAGCTTTCAGGTTCCCTTTTCTCCCTTTTCTCTTTTTTTTTATTTTTCATTTTTTTGTTTTGCAACTTGGTAACACTCCGTTATGTCCACCGCCATCTGATTACCATACCCGCAAACAGCCAGAAGACAAAATAAAACGCAAAGGACCAAACCATCTGCTCTCTGCTCGAGACATTTCTCTCGCGTATTCATCCAAAAAGAAAAAAAAAGGTGAAAAGTATGAAAAAAAAAAAATTCACTCCAAGCCAGAAAAATGCATCTATTTTTTCTTTCATATTCATCCACTGCAAGATGAAAGATAAGGCACCACAGCGTTATTACTCTGTCATGATTCGATATGACCAACAAAACCCGCATCAATAAAATTTTAAACACATTTTTCATACTACCATAGGCGAGATAGCGATTTAGCTATAAAATAACATGTAACTAGAAATGCGTACATGTTTCCATCAACAAGCTAATCTCGTCTCGGTTCAATGATTGTGTGCAGCACGTCCATATTCCCCTTCCCTCTTGTGCTTCTCCATTTACTCCGAAACAGACGCAGATATTAAGTGGGATGGACAGAGACGACAGCCGCTCAAAATATAAGAGTAACAACGTATAATTGCAAAAATTATTATCCTCCGGCAATTTTAAGTTGTCAAAAACATCGACACAAATAGACGAAACTCATAAATTTTATTTCAAATTTTGACCGTATGGTAAGGGTAGTAAATATTCAAATGTTAGACTTGCAGCACTTTTTTTTTTGCTTAAAAAAAATTACATTTTAATTTTCATAAATTATAGCTTTTTCAAAAATATTGCTTCTCCCTTTCATATAAACTGGCAATTCATCACCGGTGGCCGCATTACAAATTTCCTATTGCATTAAAGAGCAATAAAAGAACATCAACAAAATGGATGATGGACGTCTAATTCAAACACAATCTAAAGACGATGTCGTCATTAAGACACCAATTAGACACGTGTCGAACAGCAAAGTGGGATATGTTAGTCTCACGTCGGCCAAGAGAAAGAGGCTCATACTTTTAAACTCGACTCTTGGGCTGAATAAAGACGCCAAACACAAACCACACAGGTGCGATAACTCAGACCAGAACTCGAAATCTCCCCACCTTCTCCATCCCCACAACGTTCACTCGGGGCCCCTAAACAAGCAGCAGCCATCGTACAATCCCGGCCATTATCACACCACCATATTGAAAACACTGGATTTCTTTTCTGCCAAAAACTCAATCTCTTTTTTCCCGAAAACCATAAACTACAAGCCCGAGATAAATGGACACATCTCGCTATCATCACAGGAACAGGACTGGAAAAAATTTAAATTTCTAACACTATCATTCCTCATCTCTTTTTTTTTCTCCACTTTCCTTTCTTACTTCTTCTTTTTATTTTATTATTCATAAAAATTGCATCAATTCCTTATATTTTTAGCAAATAAATTGCTAGTTATAAAATATTTTCTTTTTATATTTTCCCTCATTCCCATGTTTGTCTTTTGAATGTAGTAATTTATTTATTTTAATCTACTATCAAAATTAATAGCATAATTAAGGAATTACGTCTGTAATTCATTTTCTGGACAAACATTTCAGAAAGACGTAATTAATTAGGGAAGACTACAAAGCCTAATTTCCCCGCTCTTTCTTCTTCTTCATTTTGTTTTCGCTCTTGATGAAATAAAAATTTCACGTTGGAATTCACGCAGAAAAATAACCTTTTTGCTTTGTGTATTTCTTTTTCTCTAGCAATTGCTGCTTCAATTATTGATCACAAGGCTTAACCTTCACTCGATTACATCTTTTTTTCCTAAATCTTCTTTGCAATACATCCGAGAATTTTTACAGCATCACACACAATTAAATTATTCAATTAACAACCACACTTTAAAAAAAAACACCGGAATTAAGTTTGGGTGTTTGAGCATGCCATAAAGTTGCTGTTTTAACCATATAGCGGATGACAAACCACATCAGGGCGGCCTAAAATTACATTTATTTGAATCCCATCTAAATGGAATCGAGTGATGGAAAATTATTTAATTCCGAAAAAGTCAATAAAAATTTCAATTTCCTCCTTTCCTTCCCGTATTCCTTTTTTTTTATATAAAATAAAATCATTTCAGTTGCATTTTCTCAATTTTTCATACTATATCATCAAACTGACAAATATTTGATGCTCGGAGAAAAATCAATTGCCCATTTCTCTCCCCAAATTCCAAACCTTATTTAAACACCAACATTTGATATCGTACAACACCACTTTATCTCGAGTCGAGTTCTGTCAAATTACAGCGCATTCTAGCAGAGGAGTCCATCATCGCAGAATGACGACTCACTTGAAAAACGCTTAAAGTCTATCATCCTCTTTAAGTAAAGTAGACGGAGATTTGAGATGAGTCTCTCACTGTTTTCACAGCTTGCCGTTCAACAAAAGATACTCGCTGTATATCAGATGCGTTTCCCGTCTCTTTCCGTCCCCCACCTTATCTAGCGCCTTCCACTCATGCGCAGCTAACACACTCATCCCAACACACACACAATGCTCTTGACATGGAAACATTCCATCTCCTCTTGTCAACATGATGATGCATCGCTTCAACTATTGCCCACTAGCGGTTCTCAGATTTATTTCTTACACAAGAAAACTCTCTCACTTCATTTATCTCCCTATACACTCGGATAAAACTTTTCTGATAAAGCTAAAATATGATAATTTATAGTTGCACGCGAATAAATGCATTATCCGACCCACTTTTTATACAAATCTCTCTTCCCGAGGGTTTTCGCATTCACAAAATAATCCCAAAAACTTAATATGTATAGGTAGGCTCGGCTGCAACCCATAGGTCGCCAGGAGATATAAACTTCACATAGTTTATTGGCTTCGGCCTTTCTACGTTTTGCCGCGTGTATTGGATTTGAAAACGTTTAGCTTTGAACGGCTGGTGGTTTATATTTTTAGAGTCGGCTACGCCAATAAAAATTGCATCACATCCGAGTTCTACAAATAGAAGCCTCGTTTCAAAATGGAATATTTAATTACACATCATTTGCAACGCTTAAAAGATTTATTTATACACGACAATTATTTTTAGTGTGCTTTCAATTCATTAATTTCCATCCATTCCTAATCAATTTTATTTTTTAAATAATAATTTTGTTCTATTTTTCCCACAAATTCGACTGCAGAAGTCAGGTACGTGTTTACTATTTCATTCCATTAAGGAATTAAACTGTACCTAGGTAGAACTTAGTAATCAACGCCAAGGTTACCAATGGCTATTAATAGGAAGTAATTCCTGATTGCGCTTAAAACGCAAGGGAAAAGGAAACTCTCGATTCTAATGTCACCTGTCAAGAGTTTCCCATTTTATTTAAAGCCACCACATGACTTTAGTCACAGTATACTAAAAACTTTTTTCGACGTTAAAAAAAACGGATGACAATTTATTACAAAAAATTTTATACATTTATTCTTATCAGCTTTTATCTCTTCATCTTTATTCTCTTTTATTCATGGAGGGTTGAGTGAAGCCCATAATAATCATTCGCGAAACAAGTGCAAAAGTAAGATGGATATAAATTGAAGGAATATAAATTTAAAACTTCAACTTTAAACTTGGCCATTAAAATTCATCATCCATCGTTACACCAGTCGACTTCTCATTCATCTACAGCCGATCCCAAGAGCCAATATAACCTAACAGCAGTGTAAAAATCTTCATCCCCGTGCGGCAGATGACATGAATTTTTAAGACACTATCATTAATAAAAATTAGCAAGAAAAACTCGAGAACTTCTAGAAAAAACCTGCCGGCAGTTTTTTAGAGAATAAAAAATCCTTGCTGTCCTGATTGAAACATCGAGGGGGAAAAAACGAGAAAAAACGGAAGAAAGAAATGGAAGAAACGAGGAAGGTAAAGATAGAAATATAATAAAATAATAATATTAAAGGAGGAACAAAAAACAACAAGAAAAAGAAATTATGTGTCTTTTTTTTTGCTGGGCAATCTTGTATCAACTATCGTACGGGCCATCAATGTCAAATGGGTTCACGTCACATCATTCCAAGTTTGATGCGAGCA
Source organism: Geophilus flavus (assembly GCA_034695885.1). Classification (NCBI taxonomy): domain Eukaryota; kingdom Metazoa; phylum Arthropoda; class Chilopoda; order Geophilomorpha; family Geophilidae; genus Geophilus; species Geophilus flavus. The sequence goes on from JAQFZO010000018.1 coordinate 36,943, forward strand.
CGTGAAGGGTCTGCAAAGGTGAGAGGTGAAAAGGAAATGTGATTGGCAGTTTCAAGCCAAAATCACTTTCTGACGATTTTCGCACAAAACGTAATATTTTTTTTTCCGTCCAATAATTTATTTTTCTGTTTCAGTCTCCATTTCTTCTTTTTTTTTTTGATAGTGTGACACGAGATTAAAATAAAAGACAACTTTTCGAACAAAGTTTGGAATTTCAAACATCTAAAAAAAAACAAAAAAACTCGACCCATCACTCACACATTAAAAAGAAAAAAAAATCAAAGAATTTCTCTCATTCGAACATTAATCTCGAACATTTTATAATTCTATTACTTAATTAAATTAGAGGTAATAACGTAAAACGAGAGAGAGAGAGAAAAAAATCAAACCTCGTTCAGATACTCCCATTTGGCCATAAAACCCATCAAACGACACAATCTATTGCCCACTTTGAGAAATTTCATTCCGAGTCTCTACTTTACATAATTTTTGCCACTCATGCCAATTTCCAGCGTAAAACCTTCCCCACAGGTCATTCCTCTTTGGCTCCCGGCCCACAGACTCAATCTGTGCTCGGTAATTTAATAACAACTGCATCACCTCAAACCTTTTCTTAGGGGGGACAGAGGACAAGCAGAGATCTGCTTTAATAGATTCCTCATAGCCAACGGGCCAATTGACTGTACAATTGCTGAAAACCCCTTTACCGTGTGCATATCAAACAGGCAACAACAACATCCAACTAGACTTTCATTCTTCGGTCTCTCATACTCATTTCACTTCGGCAACCGGCTGTTCCTTTCTCACAACACCGTGGGGAAATGATTTACTCTCTGCTTAAAACAACATCGTATACTGTGTTGGGAATAGGGCTGTCTAATTTGCCCTCAAACTGTACACTCAGGCACGCGCTCGTTTAAAATTAATCACAAAATAGAAAATAGAAACTAGCTATTTTTTCTTACCCACCTTATGAAAGCAAAAAAGAAAATAAATAATAGGGGAAAAAAACGAGAGAATCTAAAGTTGATTTAATGGAAAACTAATTTTGGTTCAATTTTGCGATCGTCAATTTGTGGAAATTGGTTAAAAAGTCTGGCAAACGGAACTTTGATCCATTTTGGATATTTGCTGACACAACCGTTGAAAGACTTGCTCGCCCCTGTGTGTCGCCACGGGGGAGAAAAATAATGCGTGGGAGGGAAATTATCTCCCGATTACAACGATGATCCATTATCGGAATGAACACGTCAAGAGAGGATGTGCCTCAGGCGAGGACACGAGGCTTATACGCATGCGTGGAAGAGGTTTCTTTAGTCCACACCTGCGTCCATTCAAATGAGCGCCAAATTGGCGTCTTTCCAATGAGATAAAAGACCTTCTCTCGGCTCTCGCGCATGAAAACCCATCCAAAAATCCTAGCATTAAATTTGTTTACACAAAACCAAATCTTTGTTCGGCTTTTGTCGTGTGTGTGCTTCGAACCTGATCAAAATTTCACACGTTTAATTTTTTCTTTTGTTTTTTTTTAGATATAAAGCAATTAATATAAATCATTCACACCGTCCACGCATCAAATGCAAAATTTTCCTCATTCAGCAAAAATTATTTATGACTTTTCAACCGTCAACAAATTATCATCACGCTGACCACACTCTTCATAAATTTCGCCCGAATTGTCACCAAGAGACATACAAATTCAATACATTATAAGCCCCACCATAAACCATCCAAAACGAGAAAATTCATTTTATTTTATTTTATTTTATTTTTTTATATATAGCGGATAAAGAGTATGATAAAAAAAATAAAATAAATAAATAAAAGATAGAATATTTACATTTGAAGTAAAGTAGAAGTCCAGCGATGAGCACAAAGACGACTAGAATGACGATGAGCAGAAGTAAAAGAGCAGTGAGTCGACCCAAAGGCCACCCACATAGGCATGGAGAGCTGTCCTCTCTTTTGGCGGACACTCCACCTCCGCCTGGGTCGGTGAAGTGATGATCGGGCATCGCGTTAGTATCCTCTTTGGCAGTCGGGTCAAATTTGAGCGGTATGACCATGGTGGGAGGGATGGCCGCGTTGGAATTGGGGCGCGAACTCGGTCGAAAGTGGCCCGCCGAGTTGGTCGTGTTGGAGGTGGGAGGCATTCGGCCGCCTCCGGCCCAGTGCCTGGGATCGTGCGCTGCCAGCTCTGGTTCCGTGATCACGATACAGCGATGTCGACGTGGCAGTTAACGCTTTCCCGAAAGCCATACGCAAGATATGCAGTAAGATATGTCAACGGTTATTAGCGAACGCGTCTCCCGAAAAAAAGCGCATCCACTTTTCATATGCACAGAATATAATTGGCCAGAAGGAAAGGATGATAAATTCCAGATGTGATATGTTTTAACGCTCTCGAGTCTTTTAACACCACATGCAACAACGTGTGGAGGATGGATAATGCTACGGCTACGACATTATTATTCTTTTTTCTTTTTTGTATCTATTATATATATTATGATATTATTTTTTTCTCTTTGTCGATTCGATATTGCAATACTGTATCGATTCATGCAGCGCCGATACACACAAACATGGTCTCAGACCGTGAATAATCAACAATGTCACCTGTTTGATGGGTCAGGCAGGCCGGCCACGTGTCCTTAGAGCCAAATCCGTCAAGGAGCAGGCAAGCGCAACGGGTCAGCAGCTGCAGCAGCATTCACCACACGGCCTGCCCCTCACTTTCTCCCCACCTGAACGCCAGCAGATCCGACCACGCCCAAAGCGCTTTCAGGTGAGCGCGTCCTACACAAATTCGCAACGAATATCATCCACGACAGATTTAGCAGCTGCTGCTAGGGAACCGGGACGAGCATCATGCTCGACGAGACCGACGAACCGACGATTTCTAGGCGAGTGCCGTATGCATCTGCACTTGGCTACCACGAACGGCGGTCGGAAAGAAGAGACAAGACACACAGACCGACAGACAGGTAAGCTCGCTCCAAAAATCCAGGGAGCTCACGTCATCTTCTGACCGCTAGATCCTCCTCCTCCTCGAAAGCGAACGCACGACAGACGCGTGCAGCAGCATCGAGCCAAAATGTGTGCCGTTTTCCTAGCCCTGCCGTTCCTCTTCCACCTTTTCACTCGGCTCGAATGGTGTCGACCGCGCGCTCAAGCTGCCTCTACACCTTGATGGGGCGTACATGACAATCGGTGGTCGAGTCAACTGCCATTCGCCGGGTGGTCGGGTAAAGGAGCGAGGCAGCAGCAAAGCAACAGCACGAGCACCACTACTACTAGCACCACCAACCACCAGCACCAGCCAGCCAGCCAGCCCAGAAATGTTGAAGGCTCAGGTTGTGTAGGAATATCTACAAGTGGAGCAGCTCCCAGCGTCCAATCGATCGAACCAACCAACGAACGAACGAACGAACGAACGAACGGGTGCATAGACCAAGGGCAAAAGATTGAGCTACTCGACTCTCTTTCTCTTCCCTCTCGCTCTCTCTCGCTCTTTCTTACTCCAACGTACACACACTGCCTTGCTTGCTTCTCGCTATTATTTCCAACACACGCTTTCCAACTCAAATATTCCTCCATTTATTCATGAGTGTAGTTGTGATTTGGAGGCAGCAGCACTTGCACAATTTTTCACACCAAAGTACACTCAACCCAAACAGAACAAATAAAGTGCCATTATTTTGATGACTGTATCAGCACGCAATGATAAGCCTTGCATTTATCGATTTCTGTTCGGATGACGTAAAAACAAACAAGAATTGTATTCCACTAAATACAATTTTCGTTTTTTACCGTGCCAGCAGACGGAATCAATAAACTAAGTCACTTAAATTCGACATTTCGCATTCCTGTCGAATTTTCCAAATAAATCTTTAATAAATATTACAATCCTCTTTATTTTTATATGGAATTTTTTTTCCTTCTTCTTCTCCTCTTTCTTCTTTTTCCATACATACGATTTTACAAACTCGAAGCTTAAAGGTGAATCATCAATTTGCAAAGTCGATCGCAGAGGACTTTAATGACCAAAAGAGGGAGAAAGGCTTAGGCCACGGTGTCAACACGTTACAAGCCATCATCAATCAATCATTCGAGTCAAAAGATTAAGTTCATTAATTAACTTCAATATCGATTAAAAACAGATTCAAAAATAAATTCGCGCTTAAAAACTCCCGTCTGTTTACATTAATGCTACTTATGGAAAAACTTGTGTTTAAACACCTATTTAATTCAACTTTTTCAAACGAATGTATTTTTTTTTCTTACCCTCACCCACTCATTTATCTTTCTAAACCTAAAAAGAAATAAATTAAAACATCCAACTGACGACTAAAAAGAAATAGAAATAAAAAAATGTAAACTCGAGAACGAGTCAGGTTTATAATTTAAAATTCAAATGTAAATTCAGAGTACCCAGTATGATTAATGATTTAAATTTCCCAACATAAAATCCCATGACAGTTTATCCTAGTTGCATTAAAAAAAATAAAATCAAAATAATAAAAAAAGCAACTTATGTAATGTATTCATCTTCTCATTATCCCTGATTAAAATCAAAAAAATATATATAAAACAAAACTTTTTTCCCAAGTATTAAATTTTGCTGCATAATTCAATGTCCAAACAAGAAAATTAAATGTAGATTCTGTCCTGGTTTTTGACAATCGAAGAAAATTCTCAATAACACAAAAAGGTATTGCTAAACCTATAATCTTCACGTGTCAAACCAACGCCACTCACCTTATAAAACAAGTTGTCAGAACAGAAGATAAATAAAAAGAAGCATTTGCCCAAATATAGATATGTTCTTCAAAATTGTACACTAGAATTGGAAGGTATGGAGAGGGAAAAAAAATTTAAAACTTGATACCTGGAGAAAACAAGTCGTCAAATACACCACAATCGTATGATGTATAAAACGAAAATCTGAGAAAGAAGCAAGAGGAATAAAAAAATATAAATAAATAAAAAAAGACGTAACACCTGATGCGTTAAAGGTGCGCACACACGCGCAGACACTTTATCTGAGGCAGTCAAGTGACATTCGCAGTACTCACTACTGATTGATGAGACTTAAATATACAAAATAGGGAGATCTAAGAAATCCTTTTAAAAGGGATCTAACTCGAATACAAAGTAGAAGAAGATGCTTTTAGATAAATAAATTTATTTCGTTCGGTGGTAAAAACTGCTAAATCGAAGTTAAAAAAATCTTTTGATAGCAATCTCCTCACATTTAAGAGATTTAGTAAATAATTGAAGTGCAGACACATCATCGAGCAAAGAATAAATTAAACTACACCCGAAATCCAACTGACACTTCATTTAGTAGCTACAGTAAATAGTCTAAATTTTATCCACTTGTGGCATAAATGACTAAAGTTCTCTCGATACACGTACTAAACTAAGAAAATGGAAGTATTGGCGTCAGAAGTGAAAAAATTCACTTCTATTCCTAAGATTGAACGTGCCTATTTAGTAATCAATTTAGCCCCACTTAAATGACTAGAAAACAGCTATAGCTTTTTAGTCGCTTTAAACATATTCAATTTAGGCTTTTGAATTTCCAGTGTACTTTTGTTCTTTAAGTTTTTACCTGAAAGTGATTTAATATTCCTTACAAAAATATCTTTTCTCATATAAATACATCAAATTATTCATAATTTAGGAACAATGGTACGCTTCATGAATTCCTTACAACAATAATCGTGATAAGGTATTCTAACATTGGACAAGCTATACAATAACATTTGCAGAAAGAATAAAGTTTGTTTTAAAATTTTGTTTATCATCATAATTATATAATTCCCCTTATTTATTCTTTCTACCAATCACAGAAATTGCATTTTAAAAAATAATGACAATTATACTTTTATATTTAAACGCCAACTTTAGTAAAGTTATGCATGAAATTGGATAAATATTCATATTTGAAAAAATAAAAATTACGGCATCAATATTTCAAAATGTTTCGAAACTTATTATTAGATAAATTACTATAATCAAGAAAGTTAGAATAGAAATAATAATTTTTTTCCTATTTACAATGTATAATATTATTAATGCAATCTAAAAATGGCTTCATGAGAACTAGAAACGTGTGTCTCAAATATTTTTCTTTTCTTGTTTAAAACAAATTTCAAATTTTCAATTTTCGAGTGACGATATTAAACTCAATCTTCTATATCTCAATAAAAAAAAAATCCCATCCCTTAGTAATAATATTCTTAAAATTCTTCGACTAACAGAATAAATGCATCCACACTCGGCTAAATCACATTACGAAAACCAATACTCAGATTGAGAAACGCAGGTTTAATCAAGATCGGATTTTCTCCCTTCTCCCAGTACAGTATAGACGAAAAAACCCGACGAGTGCAGTATAACAAACACCTTGAAACCGATTGGACATTGGGATATCGGCATTAAAGCAAGCTAACCTTTAAAAAAAAATATCTTGTAAAACCAAACCAGCTGAGCAGGCAAGTGAAGCAAAGTTTCAAACTGAAATTTATGTGATTTTAATGTAATTTATTTCTGTATATCGATAATCGTAAATTACCATGACCGCCTTAATGATCAACATGTAAAATGCATAAGCATATCGATCATCGCCACCAAACCAAGTCATAAAACAATATTTGAACCCAAACTTCCCTCTTTAAAAAAGAGTGGAAAAAAAACTCAATATATTTGCTTATTTTTCTAACCCAACATTGGAATTGGGAAACTAATAGTTTGGCAAATGTTGACCAAAAATATGCAAAGTTCAAGCGAATGACAGGTGAAGTCAACATCACCTTTGAACAGATCACAAAATCCCAAGATTGAAAAGCGAGCGAGTTGCCTTTAGCACAGCAGATGGTTTTCACTTCGCATTCGACTAGAATTTCCTTACTAAACTAAATCTGCGGTGGAAATATCGACAGAAAAAAATAAAACCAGACGGACTTTCTACATGCACATATTGGAATGTGCCACATTTCAAACCCTTCCCCACTTTTACCCAAACTCAGATCGCCTTCACCTCGGAATCGACCAAAGAAGATGTGACAGGAAAAAAAAATGATTGCATCGGAGTGAGAATCGCATGTACGTGTATGGAAAGGTAAAAGTAAAATATCAACGAGTCAAAGAAGATACAACTTCAGCATATACGCAAAACGCTTTAAAGAAAACGCTTATAAAGATGCGTGACAAATCCGCAATTTTATGATAAAAAAAATAAATTCCCATTAAACTGCCCGTAACTAACAAGCAGAAAATTTGTATTAACACGAATCAGACAAAATTATCAACGAAACGAGATACCGTAAATCCTCTAATAGTGCAGCCCAAGGGCGGATCCAGAAATTTTTCCGGGAGGGGGGTTCTGTGGTGCGAAAATTTGTGAAAATTGTGAATGGTTTTTATCATGATTTTGTAGTAATTTTGGCAATTTTTTTAAGGTTTGAAAAATTTTTGAAGATTGTGAACGAGTTTGCAAGGATTTGAAGAATTTTTGAACGATTTTCTGAAGATTTTTAAAGATTTTGAACGATTTTCTGAAGAATTTTGAAGATTTTGAACGATTTTTTGAAAATTTTGCTATTTTGTGAAGATTTGTGGGATCTCTAAGGCTGGATCCGCCCTTGAGCCGCGCATTATTTGCTGAATTAAGTTCTCCCCGCGTTTTATTAGAGACCCACGTATTAATCGATCACGACAAAAAATTAATTTTCATCCAGTCATTTTACAATTCAGTACTCACAACTTTGGCTCCTGCTTCGGGAAGTCAAGATTCATTTTTCCCAATGTAAATTATAATTTTACTTCGAGTTCCAAATGTTGTCGTTTGCATCCCCGAATCGTACAAATGTGATTTAAAATTTTTTTAACTGCAGCTTCTTCGGATTTTTCTCTCGTGAATTCAAAAACTTGCAGATTAAATATGATATCGCATTTGCGACGCGCCATGTCGAGTTGCAGTTTATAGAAAGTCCCGAATTACCCACAAGTCACTCTTATGCCATGCTCTCTATTATAACGCCCCGCGCACAACTAGAAGATTTACGGTATACCGTAATTTAAATTCGGGTTTAAAAAAATCGAAATGAATTAGAAAAATTTAATCATTCGACATTAAAAACCGAATGTGGGAGGGGTCGAGAAAAGTTGGCTCGGTGTGTGTGCTGCGTTGGAAACTCGCACCAAGTTTTTCTCGGTGTGCCCGTTCAAATTGCACATTCATAGAAAAACTAGAGCCAAGAAGATGCACCCATACTTAGAAGCAGAGTCAATTATCTAGATTACCGCACATGAAGCCTTTTGCCTCAGATGAAGGAGTGAGAGTGATGAAGATGAGACAGCACGGGAGAGAGGAATGATCCATTCCATGCATCCTACGTTACTCCCTCACAACCTTTTTTTTTTTTTTTTTACTTCACTTTCACACATCCAGAATCCCATTTGAACAGCAGTCGAATTTTCAATACCCCGCGCCTTCCACACATTTTCCATTCCCTGCTCTCATCACAGATCACCAGTTACAGACGAGTGAACTTCTGCTCACGGACCCCTTTATCACCTCTTCAACCATCTCGAGATTGAGGCAACCGCTTATAAATTCTAATCCTTTCCCATATTTAAGAAAATTTGAAAAAATTGTAAAGAAAGAAAAAAAATTTTTTTTATTCCTTTAATCTTAAAAAGGAAGAAATGGAATTAATAAATTTTTGGTTGATGATTTTTGGAGAGTCGTGTTGGATTTTAAAGTGTGTTGAGTTGGTTTTTCCAATGTCGAAAGGCTGGAGCGTGTTAAGCGAGAGATACAATAGAATAGAGATTGTGGCCGCTGGTTCAATACTAATTCAAGCATGGTTAAAGTTGTTTTAACCATTTGCAGAGATTGTCAATTACCATAATGTTTATAGCAGTTGAAGTAGACGAATTATTCCAGACCGTCAACATTTTTTTTTTTTTTTTAAAAAAAAGCTATTAACTTGATGAAATAAGTTTTTTAATCGATATTTTGGAGGAAAAATAAAAACTTTTTCCATTTTACATCACTTTCAAGGCGGGTATTTCACCAGTCAAGTCAGACTCGGGAAAACGCATTGCCATTAAAGATAAACAAGCTTACTTGTTATGTAGTAGTTGCCATTAGAGTAATGTCAAGAATTCTTGGTAATGTGCAATAAAAAATCGAGCGTTGCCATTACTTTTGATTTACGTTTCTCATTTTTGATGTTACCAGATTCTGGTTTATGTCATCAGTTTTAAAACCAAAATCAAAAAATAATTTCAAAAATAATAAAATCAAAAAAAAAAAAAAAATCAAAACTTCCCTTCCATTCCATTCAAACAGAAATTCTTTAATTATAACTTTCTACTTAAAAACCCCATTTATTCAACACATTTAAAACACACAAAACCACAATAAATAATAAATCAGCAACATTCAAAACCCACCCAACACTAATCAAACACTGGAGAAAAAAATAAGTAAAAATAAAATATGATAAAGAAAAAAATAGAAAAAAGTACAACCATTGCCCCACTTTATCCTAAACGTTTTCTTGTCAATATATATTCCCAAGTCGTAGCACCGTGCCGCGACCACATCTAACCCCCTTGTATTTCTTTGACGCTTCTATCAGACTATGTGGAAATGTGTCGTCCATGCACGTTCAACACGCACACACCCTCTTCCTTCTTCTTTCTCCTTCTATTGAACACCTATTTGGATGCCCACAGCTTCACACGAACCCCTCCATCCCTCCTCCCTCCCACACCCGCTAAGAAATGCCTTCTTTCTTCTTTCCATCGCGCTGCGCAGTACACACCAACAGCCTTCTAATAAACGTGCCAACCATCCACCCGTTTCTCGTGTCCTCCAAAGAGAGCCTTTGACCACCGTCCATCTGCTCCCCGACCCAACAGCCTTAAGAGAAGGCCATTAGAACGTGAGTGTGTCTGGGGAAACCTATGGTTTCACTTTTCTATGTACCTAAAAGGACTCAGGTGCACTTGCTCGACGCGAGTACGAACTATACAAACAGACTAAATGTGCCATATTGTGCGCAGGTGCAATGAAGGGTTGTACCATTTCATCATATTTATCTACCAGAGGTCCGCTCCTCTACTCCCTAAACAACCTTCACTTCACATTATTTACAGTCTCTCCATTCAGACAACTCCACTAAATGTTTACATTCGAATGTTGTAAATAATATATGTAGGTTTTGGTAAAACAATTTAAACTTTTTTTTTTTATTTTCCTTTCTTTCACTTTTCAAAGTTCATCGCACTTTTATTTATTTATTTCTATTAAAGTCTTTTATTTTCCCCAATTTAAAAAAAAAGTTTGGTTAAAAAAAAATAAAACTCGTATTGAATTTTTTTCTTTTTTCTTACCACACGATACCTTTGTTTGAATTCTTCATTCTTCTATTTTTTTTTTGCTCTCCTTTAGAAATCAAGTAAATGGAAATAAGAAAGAGCTAGTTTTAAACATTGGGAAATTTCGATACGGCCATTTGTATTTAATTCTCGAAACGGAAGGAAGAACTTGAATTGCGATTAAGTTTCTTCCTTTTTTTACGCTATTCTTTTCCTCGATTTTTTTCCTTACAACCGAGGTTTCTAATTTTATAATCTTTAACTAATGATAAAATAAAAGTTTTATTACCTCATTTCCACAAACTTTTCGAATAAAATTTTGCAAAGTAAAAGTGTTTTCATTTTAACTCGTCTTTTTTTCACTTGACTCGCGAATTCCCCTGAAAGAAGAGGGGAAAAACACATCAAACTTTTTATATCCATCAACGTTTTTCTTATCATGTTTCAACCTCAGCAAACGCGTAGACTACACACCATCTTCACCCATCTTCATCTCCAAGACAACATCGCAACAAAAACCCCTTCTAAATTGTAGTTGGGGCGAAAGCACTCACATTTCTCCCGGGTGTATTACCACACAAAAAATTGAGGGCAAAAGAGACACCTTTAATTGGTATCAAGGGGCTATAAACACGGGGTTTCGCCATCCCAACCAATTAATGGCCGCCTTTAAAATCTATTCCCATAAACCCGCAAACAGGTTGCACAAACCGTGCTTCTTTTAAACTCTTCCAAACTGCAAATGATACCTTTATCTTCTTCTTCTTCCTAACATAACATATGACGCCGTACGGATTCGATCGATCGATTAATCAATTAAGCAAATATCAGTCAGTCAGTCAGTCGCTCGATCTTTAAGTTTGTCGATACGGGGTGCTTTGCTTCTTTTTCCCACATTTTCCTATAATCGCTATGCTCCAAATTTGTTATTTTTCCTCACGTAGATAAATTTATTTACACTTAAACGCTTTTTTTATCGACAAAAAGGCGATGCCTGATTAAATTAACGATTTTACAGTGTAAACATTAACTAATCCAATTGCAAACTGCGAAATAAAATAAAATGTGTTGGAAATAAAAAATCAAAAAGAAAGAGAAAAAAAAATCTCTATAAATCGATAACTTCCAGTGGGGGTTCCTTGATCAAAAGCGCCATTGAACTAAGCAAACAAGAGAAACCAATACTTTATTTACCTCATTAAATGTAAAGGTAAATCTCCTTCATTATCACACGACAAGATTTTTTCTCCTTTTTATCTCATTTTTAATTTTCTCTTTTTCATTTTTATTTATTTTTTTAAAAAATAATTTTTTATATTTTGGCCGCAATAGAAAGCAGAAAGCAGACAGCAGCAATATGCGGACCCAGGGTCGTGACTTAGGGAACAGCTTCTTTGAAAATTATTTCTCGCTTCTGGCTGTGGCATGCGAAGGTTTAAATAATTTTCTTTCAGCAAGCAAACTTTCACCACTCCCATCCCTCCCCTTTTCCACGACCAAACAAAAAACGTAATAAATTAAAAACAGTATTGAACTAAAAATCCAAAAACGCATCAATTCTATTTAGTTTCATGTAAAATAACGTTTCTCTATGGTATTTACCGATACCAAAAAACCGGAATTTTCAATTTTTTTTACCATTTACTGTTTTTTATGCGGTATTGGTACCGATTTTCGGCTTTGTTAAAGCTTTTGGATGATTTTCATTGGATTTGAATGGTTTTTGACAGGTTTTGAATCGTTTTTAGCCACAAAACCTTTTACAACCACTCCAAACCCTCTCAAAATCCACCGAAAAGCCTCAATTATTAAATATTAAACGATTTAATTTTATTTTTAACCACCGAAAATACCGGTATTTGAGAAACTCTATAATATAAAACTAAAAATCGAGTATCCTTCCTTCCATTTCTCACGCCCATCTCTCGAAACAATACAAGAGTAGAGTAATCGGAGCAGCGCATCACTCCCAAAACATTAAAGCCATATTACGTTCCAATAGCAATAGCCATTTACGGACCGTGAATTTCTTGCTGGCCAAGTCGCTTCGTCTCTGAGGATCGAAATCGATCTGACCTTAAGGCTGGATGATATATATCCAATACAAGAAAGTCAGGAAGAAGGAAGCCTCTCCCAAAAACAAGATAATTCCATCTCCTACTAGACATATTACGTTGGCAATAACGATCTCCCCCAAGCATTGGCCTCCCATCTTCTCTCCGAACTGTGTTCAGAAACATCACGGATGAAAAAGAGGAAAAAAAAAAAGAAGAAAGTAACCAAAAAAAGGTAGCTACACACAATACACCATAGCATTACCGACAAGTCAACCCCAATTACTCATCGACATGTGCAATTGCCATGTGTTTTCTCTTTATTTTTTATTTTTAAAATTTTTTTTCTTATGTAAATATTAAAAAAATAAAAAAAGATGGATAATTAGATGATAATTATCGGAATTTGCAGCTGGATTGGAAACTGAAAGATTTTTTTTTATTTTTTAAAGGAGAAGTAAAATTGTGGGAAAAAATGAGGTATGGTTGAATTTTTGTGAAGCATGCGCACAAGTCGCGGTTCTTCCTGGAAGGAAGGCTAAGGTTCATTAAAGCTGTCAACACTTCACTGTGCGTGCATGCCCTCTGTTGACATATCGTGGTAACGTCAGAAGAACTATCTCCATCCTTTCTCTATCGACTTGTTAAGAAACAAGAAACAAGCCTTAATCCATCAGCAAATCGCACGCTTGGCCCCAAGGTACCTAATTTCATATTTTTAAAAATTAATGAGTATCGAACCACGAAAAAATAAAATAAAAAAAATATAAGATTTATTCTCTTTGCTGTTCTAGTGAGTGTAGTGAAAGATTTATTCAAACTCCGAGTGGTTTCTTCTCCTACTACTCTCCTTCTTGTATAAAGATTCCTACTCATAATGTACTACTGTATTTTTAAAGGTAAAATCCATTACGTAAATCTGAAGATAGCAAAACTTGATTACACTCGCGATATTCCTTTAGATCATCAAGTAACCATGAACCCGGGTTATGTAATGTTTACAACAACAAAACATACGTCATTGCCCCAAAAATTCAGAAAAAAATAAATAAATGAATAAATAAACAAATCCTTTAATCCTATCGCACAAAAAACATTTTTTCCGTACAAACTCAGCTGTTTCTAAGAAACGAAGCCCCGATAGCAATTAACAAAAGCCATAAATGGTTATTGGTTCACCCTTTCGAAGATAGAGGAGGAGAAGAAAAAAAAGTATTTATTTGTACAATTCCTTACAATTTTATCTCATCACTAAATTACATTTCTTCATCTTTTTCCATCCACACCTGCACACACAGCTTAATTCTCAGCCTAAGGTAAGATGAAAAAAGTAAAGGGGAAAAAAAGAAATAAAGGGTGAGAGGAGTGAGGAGAGAGAGAGCGAGAGAAAGAGAGAAAAAAAACGCCTACCAAGCACTTTTGCCGTTTTTCCCTTCAATATATCTCATCCAATCAGTAATTACATTTAGCCGTCAATTACGAGTCGAAAAAAGGGAAGGAAAAATTCTTTTAAATTTATCTAGTAACATTTAAAAATTGACGTAGCACCAACACATCAAATTTTCATTTGATTTTCGAGGGAGACAGAAAGAGAAAGCTGAGCCCGAGAGATACGCCTGTAGTGCGCACACTCAGTTACGTTAAGCGAGAAGTCATGCTGCTGCTGCTTTGCCCGAAATTTATTGGCCAATTACGGCGCCTCTGAATATTATGATCACGCGGGGGAGGATGAGTGAAGGCATGATAGGGTCGGTGCCAAATTTCTCCTTCAAGCAATGTGCCCCCTGTTGGGAGAAAAGAGCAATCAATAATGAGAGGAATCCCCCTTGTCTTTTCATGATGTGACATTTCACCTCTTGTATATCACCCAATGAATATGACAATCATATATTTCACTTTATTTCGACTCACACGACTTTCACCATGTGCCATATGCCATGCAAGGCAGCCAGCCCGCATTCGGGCGGGTGTTTTTACAATTTTAAAATGGATCCGATGAATAAAACACTAGATTACGAATGACTACGGACCTGGAAATCCACACTTGAAAAATCACCAACATGTTGACAGCGAGGAACGATAAAAACTAAAGATACACCCGACTCACACACACACACACACTCTCTCGCTTTCTCTACTACAAAATTTATGTTCTGGCATTTTAAAATTATAAATAAAATAATAGCAAAAGCATATAAGAGAAAACAAGCAAATTCGACAAGAGTATACATGCTATTCTCGGTCGTTTTCTAATTTGTTTACATTTTTTCGCCATTATTATATCGAGTATCGATTCGTCGGTTTTTCTTTTAATGGACTTCCTCCTGATGTCAAACAAACTCAAAACGCTCTTAATGCGGTTTCACTTCACAGCCACGAGCAGATTTTACGGATTTCCCATCTATCAATTGGAGTGAGTCACGTTAAATTTACATTTTTGCATGTCGAGACTCGAGAGGTAGTATAAAAATGTGAAAGTTTTGTTTTATGTTACATCCCTTCCTTTCCTGGCCATGCATAGAATGGCGAGTTGTGGGGTTGGAGAGGGAGTAGGGGATGTGGGGGTGATGAAAGGAGATTGCAATAAATGTCATTCTTCTCGACACGGCGAAGTAGGGAAGTAAGTAAGAAGATGGCATGCGGTTTGCAACTGCAGGCGTGAATTTAATGGGCTCGTGTGCGGTCCACGACTGTGAGTTTTATAACAGAATTAAAAAGGAAGTAATAATGCAAAGTTAAGCTTTGATTTTTCGTGCAGCAGCAACAGACGCTGCTGGTGCCTTTCGCTTTTAAATGCTGCTTAATTTAGAAATGTCAAGATTTTAATATTCTTAGCACCCTCTTCTATCATTTCCTTTTAAAATTCCTTTAAAGTAAGTTCATCTTCTTTCCTCTTTCAACGGCACCGACACTGAAACGCATTAGAAAGAAGAAAGCTGCCATTAAGAATGACCACCACGTTGCATTAAAGTGTCATTACCACCATCCTCGTCCCAAACTTCAAATATCGGACAATTAATGATCACGACTAATTATCAAAGAAAGCCTGGCTTA
Source organism: Geophilus flavus (assembly GCA_034695885.1). Classification (NCBI taxonomy): domain Eukaryota; kingdom Metazoa; phylum Arthropoda; class Chilopoda; order Geophilomorpha; family Geophilidae; genus Geophilus; species Geophilus flavus. The sequence continues at coordinate 52,449 of JAQFZO010000018.1, forward strand.
AGCCAGTTGACGAAGAGAGGAGGACAACAACGCACACACATCTCGCTATTAGAAATTGTGTCATTAAGCACACATGGTGGCCATCCAATCCAACACTTGCACCCTCAAAATTCTACCCACATGTCTAATGGAGTGTTTTGTCTGCCACCAAAAGTGCACTTCATCAACGTTATGGTCCATTGCACTCGTTTCGAACCAAAACTAACCAGACTGTCATAAAAGCCATGTTTATAATCTTCAAAAATTCAATTTTCTCTTTATTTACATGATGCTCAGACGTGACCACTCCCTTTTGCCTTCTAATTCTATTATCGGTCCATCACACAAATTGTCCTAGTCGTGCCACTGTTTTATCTCATAATTAACACTTAGATGAATGCTCCGCCTAATCTTTTAATTGATCTCTTAAAGTCTCTCGCACATCTTTAAAATTTGCAAAGTGTGGGTAAAACAAAACCTTTTTAACTCATTAAAAGGGTATTGTTTTACCCAACCATTTCCACATTTTTACCTCGTTAACACTCACTGCGGCCCGTTGAGCTCTGGCTTCACACACATACACTTAAACCTTGCGGTGTTTCGATGAGAAATAAGATCGTGTAGAAATGTTGTAGGTTGCACAAACAATATTCGAGCTCGACAAAAGCACGTCCGTATTATTTGATTGACATGGCACAACTGAACCTTTATTGCCTTAGCAACCAAAAGTAAAGGTGAGGGTGACACGAGGTTGTAACGGTACAAGGTAAACATAGTACACCTGTACATAAGGTGGAAAAAAAGTCTGAACCCCGTCACATAATTTCGATTTGATTGAGCCTGAAGGAAATCACTCAAATTTGACCTCTGATCTCGATTTCGAGATCAAAAGCTTTCTATCTTTTGATCCATTAAAGATAAGAGAAATTTCCAATCGAACAGTCGTAGATTAGTCTAAAAATGATATTACTTCATTTCTCACATGGAATTATTATGAAAAAAAAATAGGAATCGAGCTTCTGGCCATTTTTTCTCAATTACAACTGCATTTGAGCGCTAAATGAGGTCAAATTTGAGTGAATCATTGGATTGGGCCTAACGTAAGGTGACCATTCGTCCCAGATTTTCCGGGACAGACCCCAAAACAGGACTGTTAAATCTCCATCTTGATTTGCAATAGTTTACTCGCATGCTTCTAAGCTATTACCTTGGTTATCCATTGTTTTATAGGTTTTTGGTTGTAAATTCAAAATAGATCAATAAAGTTCATTCATATCATTACCACGCTTCAGTAAGGATTGTCTGCTCTTTCTTCATGTGGATTATCAATCCGCATGAAGACTCCATATTCCAAATAAAGTTTGAGGATTATGTTCATCAGGATTTTACAAGAACCAATGTCCCCGGCTAACGTTGTCCCCGATTTCAAATTTTATTGCAGTTTTAAATTTTGTTTATATGTAAATCGCTTTGATGAGAGTGGTTTCAGATTCTACACATTTAATGAGAAGGGGAGGGTAGTTTGATGCATTGTTGTAAAATTTGGAAGGTTTCCCTGCCTTCAATTGCCATGGTTACATGAGAGTATTTCAGATTATACACATTTAGAAAAGGGAAGCGAGGTTAACCATCCTTTTTTTGCATTGTTTAGAGGTTGACCACCTCTAATCTGTAAATGTGTAAATCTGTATGATTATTTGGAATTTGTGAGTCTTGCATAATTGTAAGTAAAACATTTTTTTTGTTGCCGAAAGTTGTGTAGAAAAAATGGTCACCATAGCCTATAGCCCCTTTCCAACGAGCTCGATCAAACAGATTTTAACATTTAGAAATAATTTGACCGGGTCCAGACTTTTGTTCCACCCTATACATCATTCACTGCAAACTTAGAGCGAAAATAATTTTTGAATTTCTTGTAATTTTTCTCAAATATCAGTAATCATCTCACGTACCTTTGAAAAAAATTGTTTAATTTTCTAATATCAAATATCTCAACATACCGTTCACGAAGCAGGTTTTAATAACGGATTTGCGACGATGCTTTTAGTTGACACATTTTTTTTTTTTTTTTACTCTCACTTTTTGCGTGCGGTACATTATGATGATGTGTGCACAGATTTCATTATCCCGTACCTACTCCAAAACGAGTCTCAAATTTCCACAAAACGCTCTCGTGGAGAATAATTGTATCGTCGTCATCATCGAAAGTTTAACATCATCCGGTTAATAAGCCAATAACAATAATTACCTTCGTAAAATACCCGTCGTCTTGGATGGAATGGAAGTCGATTGTAAAGTCAAACTCTCTCTTCCCTAATGCTTTGTTTGCGTTTCTCCACGGGTAGCGGCGTTTGATGGACGTGCCAGAAATATTTTGGAGAAAAAGAAGGGAACGCCAGAATCAATCTGCACTTATTTACTCCCTGCACCGCATATTTACTTTAAATAGACCTCTTAAAAACCAAGCATGACTTGCGAAAAGGAAATGAGAAAAAAAATATGTCGGTCGTAAATTTCCATACTGTATACTATACCACACATCGGAGAAATGAAGAAAATTGAAAGTTTATATCTGCACACGTTTCGAAAAACCGCAAACAACTTAATTCTTTATTAAACGCGAGTTAATAATTAGTATTAGTTTTTGGGACGACGAATAAATTCGAATTCAAAGCCATTTCGATTGAAAACCATCAGAAAATCATCCGCACGGAATAATAAAATTACGGTCGAATGAATTATTAGTTCACAGTTTTGAGTTGTAAGTTGCAATGAAACTAATTAACATCATTTCGGAACAAATCCCAATCACGGTCGTAAATTTTCCACTATAATTGACTGCACAATTACAAATCGAATAAAACTTTTCAATCTGATCAACTTTTGCTGCTCAAACTCGCGCCTCAAATCGAATTTCGCAGCAAATTTCGATCCCTTCATAAATCTTTTACATGTATTCACCCAATTCTCTTTATTTTATTTAACATCGGATTACATTTTTTGATCAAATTAAAAATCAACAAATACCGGAAGCTGTGTAAACATTCGAGATATTTTCTCTTTCCTTTCTTCGTGATTGCTATTTTTTCAATTTTTCATGAATATACCAAAACATCAAAAGAATGGAATATCGTCTTCAATTCAAAAATTCAAAAAATTTAAAAAGAAAATAAATGTTCTTTTATTTTTCCAATTGGAAAATATCGTTTCGTCATTACAAACAGTTATCGAATGAATAAATAAAATTTAATATGTAATCTATGGATCGGTCAACTCCTCATTTATCACATCAAACCAAATCGGTTTGAATATTAAAAGCAATAGTAAATAAATATTTAATAAGGGATTTCCAATCATGTACAGTGACCTGATTAAACGATTTGTTTGCATTAAATTTGCGCGCATTAAATCAGTTAGAATATCTCCCATATTTGCAAGTTATACATGGTTATACGACGAGTACGAATTAATAATATCAATGTAAACATAAAACGATTTTAAATTTCATGCATGCTCCAATACAAAACGTGTCCCCGACTTTATTCCCTGTCGGTGTAACTTTAATGAGCTCCACACAGTTCGGAAAAAAAAAAAAAAAACTTTCGAATTTTCTTATCGACTCGTCTTTCACTTTGACTTCTTTTTCCAGTCAAACCATTTCCGAATAAAGCTTAAAACGTTCTTAGAGACGCTGCACGAAATCCTGCATTTAACTTAAGACGTATTTAAAAGAGAGAGCAGAGAGAAAAAAATTATTTTCCCGCTTGTTTTTTCGACTCTAGAAAACGCCTTTAAAAGGCGATGGGAAAATATCGAGTGGCAGACGACAGCCATTATAAAAGAATCATAAAATAAATAATAAAAGCAAATAAATGAAACAATTACATGCAGGAAAGAGAGAAGAAACGAAGAAGAAAAAGAGGAAAATAAAAAAATAAAAAAAATATTTTTAATAAAAGACTGGTGTAACAAAAGCAAGAAAGGAAAAGGTTGTCTTGTCAAGTTGGCCTTTTCTTTTATGCTGTCACCAATCTGCGCCAACTTTTAATTAAGCTGCCCATCTCCATAAAAGAAAAGCATAGCCCTTGATCTCTTACGGAAGCTTAATTATAATGCTTCAAGCATGAGGTGTTAAAAACAAAAAAAGTGTAAATAAAACGACAAGCCAGCCATGTCAGTCTTTCCACTGCAACCTCGAGTGCCACAAGCCAACTTCTTAGCACCTATTGCTCCAGCCAACGACCTGCAATTCATTTCCTCTTCTCTCTAATTCAGGCCGCCGAGAGAAAACTCATTTCACTCGACTGACGTCACCGACTCCTTCATCAACCTCAAAAACTCGGAAGCTGCATCACGCTTTCTAATCACGCGTTTTACTTGACAATCTTCTTTTTGCCAAACTTTAACTTTTCAGTCTGACAAACTTGCCGACCTCATTTCTTTTCGACTCCCATTTATGTAATCCGCCTATTAAGTGTCAGCTCATTTAGCCGTAATCAATTGCAAACTATAGGGTGTGCATCAACCTCACTATATGATGATGTCTTCCCACGATTCCGCCCCACGCATCAAACTCCAAATGAACTTGTTTTTATTTAGTGGCTTGGCAATTAGATATCGGAAAATTTTTCAAATTTCGTGCATTCGCCATCGAGGTGTAGTCAGTGCACTGCTGCATCTGGTCGTTCACACCGAGTCATGTCGAGTGTGTTGCGCGTGATAACTTGTTGAAATGTTGATAATTTTATTGAAAATTATATATTTGCCATGAGCATGATTCATTGCAAGTTGCTGCAGGCTTTGAGTGTTCCATGACACATGTTCCAGACATGCCAAGAATTTTGTGGGAAATTTCTGATGAAATGGAATAGTTTGGTCATGTAAACACCAAAAGACGTGGAGGTTTGAGGTGGAATTTTCTCGATCTGACAAGGAAATCGGACAAATAAGACCTTCCAAACATGGTCCAGTGCAAATGTAATCCCCTCAAACTACCGTAAATCCTCTAATAGTGCACCCGCGCACTATCTGCAGAATTAAGTTTTCCCCAGCTCTTCATTAGAGACCCGCGTATTAATCGATCACAACAAAAAATTAAATTCCAACCACTCATTTTACAATTCTGTACTCACAACATTGGCTCTTGCTCCAGGAAGTCAGATTCATGTCGAGTTGCAGCTTAGGGAAAGTCCCGAATTACCCAGAAGTCACTCTTATGTCAGGGTCTCTATTATAACAGATCCGCGCACTAACTGCAAAAATCGAATTTCCCCCGCAGTCAAATTGAGACCAGCGCACAACTAGAGGATTTCGAGTTAAGTGTTTTTAAACCATGAACAGCCAATAATAAATAAAACAATCATCAATTTTGGACTCTTTCTTATGCATTAGAACAATTTTGAGTAATTAGACTGGTGGATGAATACTAAAACCAATAAATCCTAGAACTACACACCACTCAAAGCAAGAATGTTGTAAAATTTTCCCCCCAGACTATACGAATGTGACTAACCGCGTCCAATTCATTCTGAACTGTATCACATCGACCGCAAGCAACACGCAGTTATTGTCGGTGACACACGGCCAATGAGATCACGTACTGCAGCAAAGTGAACAGTATCGGTTTGGCCGCGATTAAATTTTCTGGTATTGCAAAAGAATTGCTGGTTTTGCTTCCGGAAAAATATTGTCATTCCTTCAAGACGGATGACCCACCACAAGAACACGAGAAAAAAAAATTAATTTTCTGTTGACACCAAAAGATTCGCCCAGTCATGATCGGCACTTATCTTTTTATAAAAATCACATCACCCAAATAAAAGGTGGCACTATACGAAATTGGATTGCGGGATGCAATGAGAAATGATTCCACTTTTAAACAGCTGTTCATTTAATTAAATTTTAAAATTGACATGGTTATGTTGGAAAGTATTTTTGATCTCGTGTTCCATTTGAGGGGAGTACTTCATAAAATTAAACCGCAACACTCGAAACTCCATTCGAGTTAATAAAAATTTAATTCGGTATTCATATCATTGTCAATCAACATCCAAATTGCTGCAGTAGGTGTGAATGAATCTGCTTTATGAGCAAAAATTTTTAAAATATTGTGCTGAGTTTGAACATACTTATGCACTGTTATAATGCTGTTGTTTATAAATAGGGCACGGAAGTTCATGCAAATGCATATTCGTTTTTCTGGTTCATATTGCACTAATTTAACTATATCTCAACGAATTATAGTGTGGGCAATTAAAAAATGTGACTTTTAAAATGCATATTTTTGCATATTTTAAGGTTTTTTTCAAAAGCATGCATATTTAGCTGTTTTTAGGACTTGGGAGCATATTTTAGCAATTTTATGCCTAAAATAATTAATTTTAGGCATAAAAATGCTAAAAAAACGTAGTTTCGGCCATTTTGCCATGTTTCATCTCAGATGAGTCATTGCAATTTTATCTGGAGATGAATCATTGCTATCAAATCTGAGGATGTGACGTTTTGACAACGTTTTCGTTTTGACGTTTTTGTCCTGGATTTAAAGATCTCGTTGAAATCAATAAGATTTTGTGTGGTAATGGAGAGTATATTAAACAATTGTCTGTAGAATTAGAGTTAAATGATCTTGCAAAGTTCAATTATGCCCCAATAACATCATGTGAGAGAGGAATCATTTTCTCGTTACCGTGCTTTGACTGAAAACCGACAGTTATTTCAAATGGGAAAATTTACAGATGACTTTTGTGTCTTATTGTAATACTGTATGTAATGATTAATAATACTAATAAAACTAATAAACAATCATTTTTTTCCAAAAGAGATGTCGTATTTGAAACATGCGCTGCTGAGAGCGAAGATGAACGGGAGGAAAATTGCGGAGTTCATCGTTGGTTGAGTGCGATGTAATGTTTTTGAGAATTTATCTAGAGTTTACAGTTGTTTAAGTGGGCAGATGGGAACGATTGGTTGGCTAGGTTGAGTTAAAAGTTATACAGCATATTGTTACATCTCACTTGTGGCTGAGTAAGATTTGCAACTTTCTAAGGCACGGGTTCGTTAACTGAGTGATTTCTGTGGTTTTAAATGATCAGACAGTTGGATTAGGTAAAATCATAACAGAAAAGGCTTTATTCGGTTTTAAACAATAACACTTGTAATTCAAACAAATCAAACTCCAAATAATAAACACTTTCGCAAATGGCCATTGCTAAATAATCCTAACAATTCTAACATTAAACCTGTGCACACTTATAATGAAATAAAAGCTAAAGCTAAGTGTAAAATCAGAAGATGCACACGACGGAACCCTTTCTTCAGCCTCGTAACGAGACGATCGGGGAGCTGTATGCGAGTTCAGAGCGAAACATGAACTGACTTTTAGATTGCTCGTGCTCAACCATCTCACCTCGGTGGCGCCATTTACATCCGGTGGCCGCCATTGGAACTACAAAGGAGCGCCGTAACAGCTCTTACACGTGAGACTGAGCGATTCGTAACAATATTTTTTTATGATTATTGGCAATGCAGATGTTTGCAGTCAGGTGTTCTGTTTCGTATTTTAAATTTTAAAAAAATTTTGTTTAAAATTTAAAAAAAAAGATTACCGTATTGAAATTGTTTTTCGTATTAAAAATTTGAATGGATTTCCTCTAAAAACATTGAATAAATAAATAAAAAAAAAGTTTTTTATGGGTTCGATTAACAACTTGTGTTAATGGTAAATTTATTTAAATAAGAATAAACACTGTACAAATGCGTATAATTGATGCAGGAAAAGCCTCAATGACCAAATGAATGACAATTTACCTTCCAGGGTATTTGTCACAGGCACCATCATGTGGTAATTGGTTGTGGCCACTCCTCACTCCTCACTAAGGTGACGTCACGTCCTACTTTGAAAAGTTTTGTCCTTCCCAAAAATGTTGTCTTACCTTTTCCTACTTTCCCAAAAATTGTCCTTTCTAAAAAAAAAGTGACATCAACCTTATTTTTCATGAATTTGATTTTGAGTTTCCATCTATACGTAATGGCATCACTTAAAACTTCTCCATCCGGTCATGTGTTAGTTGTTGGGCATGCGCACGTTGTCTGTTTACAACATGGCAGCGAATGTCAAAGAGGCGGAAATGCCTTATTTTTGCAAACTATGGTGTTTTGGAAAATGTATCAATACAGAAAATCGATATACCGTTTTTGATACGATATGTCCTACTTGAAAAATTCAAAATCTGGTCACCTTAGTTATCGCAGTTTGCCACCCAAGGTCATTGGCCAATGTTGGAAGTTTTTCCCAGAGAAAAATCGCATGGTGCGCAAGCGCAAGCTTGTGGAATATTCTCATTCTTATCAATATTTTTGAGAAAAAAAATCATTGATCATTGATAAATAATCGATAATTTAGAGAAAAAAATGGGCAAAAACTCTTCTTTAGGAATATATAGTACAAAATTATGGATAAAGTGTGATGTTTTCAAAAATCTTTCGAAATATTTATAACTTACTGATTTCATTTAAGGTTTTTCTGAAAATATTAAGTTTCGCAATTGTTTTAAGTGGATTTTACTGTAATCTTTGTACCTAAGTTAGTCTATTAAACATTATAAAGCCTTATTATCCAGCAAAATAATTGATTTGTTTGGCTCCCAGTTAACACTTTTAATTTTAAATGCATTGCATTGTCGTCTCAACTTACGATTGTCTTTAATTTTTAATTTGTTACCATGGGGATACCTTTGATACCCTTCTACACTCTAGCGGGGGTGGATGAGAAATTCAATGCTACATCGTTTCAGCTCTTGTGTTCATTTATCACCATTGTCGAAATCCCAAGGGTTATTCTGTGGGTTAATTACATCTGAGTGACTGACTTTTCGAACACATTTTTAACCGGTAAGCGACATATCATTCTGACAATGAAACAAACTAACATTGTATACTATTAATCTAGGTAACACCACAAAAGGAAAAAAATGTCTGGCGAAACACGGAGCGACTACCAATCGCTCACGAATAACTTATGGCAATGCATCGAAAAAACCAAATCCTTTCCGACGTTAAAACGACTTTCGCTCGACTCAGTCGCCTTAACATTATTGCAAACCCTCGATCCGGACATAGAAAAAGAAGCAAGTGAAAAATATGGCTATTTCCTCGGCGACCCACCGCGCGACGGATTTGGAGAAATGCTGGACTCGCGGCAAAATCATTAATTCCCAGGTCATTAGTAGTAGAATTGGAAAGCACACTTGCCACGAAAATGAATTTGTGTCGCCATTTCCCATACTACGATGTTAACCGTATTCCTGACAGCCGCAGAATCCGACAGTTTTATTGGACGCCACATGGCAGAATCGACACACCAAAAACAGTTCGTCACCTCATAAAAGATATATCCATGAAAATTGAATGGGATTTGGCTTGTAATCACGGTTTAGAAGAAGAAGTTATTCGTTTGTTCCATTTGTTCGAAACGGGTGAAAGTGTAAACCCGATCAGCGAATACTGGAAACAATTCGTCACTGGGAAAAAATTCTCGCAGGACGATATCGAGAACTCAATTCTAGAGGTGATCAACGAGTCGGGTCGTGTGTCTTTAATCGAATATTTTTGGAAGAAATTAGATGAAAACAGAAGAGACAAAGTGTTTACATGGTGGAGTGACGAATTAGACGGTGATAATGTCTATGCTTGGAAGCTAGACATGATCTACTTTTTCCTAACGCATGCAACAAAGTTGCAACTTTCTTACCTCGTAGAGACAAAGACTTTCCATGTTTTGAGGTGTCTCCTGCTGTCTAGGGGACTCGAAACGAGGCCGTTAATGTCGCCCGTAATCGAAGAGATGTGTCGTTTCATCTGTGATGAAGACCAGAGAGTTTTATTCGAAGATTCGGTATTGGAATATACAAGAAATTCGATAATCGGTGCGTAAAATAATGTATGTTTTGCTGAAAAACAGCTAACTCCACCCAGTAATGATCAGTCCAGTGTTGAGCCTGCTACTGAAGTTTTGTAGCATGCTTTACCACTCCCGCTACAGAAAGTTGAAAGTTGTCACGCTACTTCCGATCCCCCTATTTCAAAATTTTATCAGTTTGAAAAACGCGCTACTTATTTATTTTTGATTTATCTTATCTATATTATTTTTCCCATAGGAAACATTTAGTTTATAGTGTACCGGGTAAAAGTACCATTAATTTGCATTCAGAGTAGCGGGTCCAACCCTGGAAATGACATCAGCCACAGGTGTTTTGTCTTAAATGAACCTCTTTAAGTTGATATACTGGCAGTCACACCTACACCTTGGGTGAACTTAACTCATTTTTAAAATGGAGGCAAGTATACAGTATACTACATCACTTTAAGAAGACAAAGGGTTAATAAGAAATCTAAAACTGCACTCAGAAAAAGATGTTGTAAAATAGGTTGTAATTTGCCAGAGAATTCTGTGGCAAATTACAACCTCGTAGAGAGTAAAGGTATTCAAATCAGTGGCAAAAATACAACCTTTTTACAACATCTTTTTCTGAGTGTGATGAGGATATTTTTATTTGCATTTATATTATATTATATTTGGCATAACATCCCCTATAAGTTTAGAAAAATATCAGGGTTGTTTATCAAGTTCCATGTGGTTTTCACAGAAAATGCATGATGTGCGTATGTGCAAATTTTTTAAGTCAGTTTTAGGTTAAGTATTTTTTAAGGTCGTTCAATATATTTTTGACTTAGTGAACTTCTTTTTAATCAAGTTAAGTAAAGAATAACTTAACTTTTTAACTTTGCACTTATAGAAGTTCATGACATGAAGATTTTGATGATGATGTGGCATGGTGAATGGGCTGGATGGAGATCTTTGTTGATCAAAGACCGCTCGCGTCCTCTACAGACGTTGTTTTGTGAGAAAGGAAGCAGAGTCTTGTTTTGGATTTTCAAAGATGCAAAAGAAGATGA